>SSNR01000271.1:511142-564314 GCA_006937965.1 Callopanchax toddi | reverse complement strand
GTTAAAGGAAATATAAACAGGGAGCAGAGAGACACTGAGTCTCTGGTGTCAGGGGGACAGAGGTCCAGAGTCTGGGTTCCACAGCAGCAGAGTCTCCTTTAGTCTTTATCCTGGTACCCTGTACAACCTGTAGGCTCTGGACCTCAGGGACCTGCTGGGTGGAAGGAGATCACTGATGAAGCTGCTGCTGCTTACTTTGAATCTACATTTACAAACAAGAAAATCTTTTATTTGCTGTCTCAAGAATTCTAAAGTCTGATTTCATTCAGATTTAGTCTGTTAATCTTATTTTCTTCAACACAAACTTTTAAACACGTCTCCATAAATTCTTTCTTCATCATAACAGGTCAGGTTGAGCTCTCTGTGCTTTTTTATCCACTTTGATTCTTTATGGGAATGAATTATGGCCTCAGTATTTATTATGTTGGTTCAAATGTCTGGAATAAAATCAGCTGAGTGCAGAAAAAGAAACACTAGAAGTAAGCTCTCAGACTGGATCTTATTACGTCTGAGCTGACAGCGGATCCTGGTGTCTGACACTTTATCATCGTTCTTGTTTCTAAAAATCAAAACACATCGTATGAGGAAAAAAAGTGTCCTGGCGTCTTCATGAAGCCCCGGAGTGACAGCAAATCCATTCCTGTCGTAGGCAATTACCAGCATGCTGATTCAGAGCAAGCATGGCTCCGTTGTATTTCATTAAGCCCTTTGAGGAGCTGAGGTGGCGCTCAATACTGGCCTCCAGACCCCCCCAACACACACACACACACACACACACTACAGTTTACCATAAAGCTACACGGTTACATTTAGGAGGAGGATGTGGTTTTCTTCATGATGTTCAGGTAAAATCAGAGGAATACAGAGGACAGGAAAAAGAGTGATGAAATGAAACAGGAAGTAGGAATGAAGAACAAAAAGAAGAGTGCAGCTACACAAACTGAAGAAACACATCAGCACAAGAGAAAACGAAAATAGATTAATAAATATCAAAATAGAAACAAAAAGGACAGATGAGGAAAGCTCAAGAATGGTGGTGTTTTCTTTTTCTATTAAAAATATTGAAACTATAATATTGAGACATTATATTCAAATAAAATGTAGGCACTTTGAGCATCTCCCTGCAGAACATGAGTTTTTTAAAGTTCTTAAAAGCCCTCCTTACTCCAAACACCTAATCTCAAAAATTGTTTGCATGCTGGACCAACACCTTAATGTGAATACAATTGAGATAAGGAATACCTGGGAGGAGGAGCTGGGTTTGGAACTCTCTGAGTCCACCTGGGATGAGTGCTTGTCTAAAATTCATTCTTGCTCAGTACACACCAGCTTATACAGTTCAAAATTGTTCATCGTTTACATTATTCTAAAGTCAGGCTGCACAAAATCTATTCCTCTGTCTCACCAATATGTGATAGATGTAAAACTTCAGATGGTACACTATCTCATGCTTTCTGGTTCTGCTCCTCATTAACGAATCTCTGGTGTCAAATATTTGACTGGTATTCCAAAGCATATAAAAACATCTTCGACCGGATGCAGGACTTGCCATTTTTGGCATCTCAAATACAATCAAGGACCTCCCGGCATCCATGCTAAGACCTTTGGGACTGGGAATGGTTGCTGCCAAACGCTTAATTCTGCAGGAATGGAAGTCTCCCATTGCGCCCAGTTTTCAGAGGTGGATCACTGATATGATGTCCTTCATACAAATGGAAAGACTCAAATCCTTAAGAACATGTTCAATGAAAGCATTTGCAAATGCATGGAACCCGTTCCTTGCCTACTTAGAGGAGACTAAGGTGTTGTAACTGGATGTGTACCTCCTGCGTTGCTAACAGACTTTTCTGTCTCTGCCCATTGTTTGACTGGCAGTGTGTATGTACCTGAGCCAAGATTTGTGTATTTATTTTCCGTATGTGTATAAGAAAAATCCTTAGTAAATAAAATATTTAAAAATATATATATTGAAACTAAAGTGATGATTTAGTCCAGATGAGTAGAAAATAGAACAGTATAGATCTTTATCCTATAGAAACGTGACGCTTAGATTAGAACTGAAAACGTGACTGTTGGATGTTTTTTCTCTTAGAGGCCTGGATGAGAGGAGACGATGGACTGAGATCCAGCATCAGGTAGGCCTGGGGGGGGGGGGGATAAAACCCTGCCCTCCTGCTGGCTCCCTGAGTGGAGACAGGTGATTGGATGGTAGGAATGATGGACATACTAACTGAGCCAATGAGGAAGAACAGCAGTTAAAGAGAACATCTTTGGAACTTTTCTGTTCCTCATAGTTTCAGGATTAGTGTGAGACTCAGACCACCTCCTGTTTCAACACATGACAGCTTTATTAACTCTTCTGTTTCTGATCAACGTTTAACATCCAGCTGTTCTCCCAATAGAAGCAATGACCAGAGGAATGAACCTTCCAAAATAATCCACATCTTAGTTAGGGTTAGTAACCAGGAAGGTTGTCACAGCTGAATGTGATGTTTTGCGTTTGGTTCCTGGAGCAGGTGAGTGATCAGCAGGATGTAAGACAAGTGAGACCAGAGGAGAGCTGAAGTGGGCGTGGCTAAAGTGACAGGGAACAGAACAGAAAATGATCCCATCTGTTTTATTTCTACAACATATCACTCTGTAGCTCGTTGTGCTCTCCTGGAGTTTTCCTCCTAATAATTCCATGAAGGTTTGGATGTAGAGAGCGTGTCTAGAATAAACAAACTCATCTTTTCATAGAACTTCAAAGATGTTCCTCCAGGTGAGGAAGACTTTCAGGTGTTCCATTATTCCTGAAAATACACTGGAATTTCTGCAACAGTAAGCATGTGTTACACTCTGACTTTACACAGTCTGCTCACACTCTGACGGGTCAGGGGCCACCACTCAACTTTGCAATGTGTCAGAAGGTGTTTTGGCTTTATTTTGTTGAAGAATGCATAAAAGCTGCCTGGGGGAAAGGTCCATGTACTGCTTCAAAACATTCATTTGTTAGAAGGAATGTTAAAAGGAACTTTGTTCAAGGTTTAATCAACCCAGAACCATCACAGATCCAGGCTTCAGGACTTGTTGATGACCACCACAGTCTGGATTGTAGAATTGACCTGTCATGAAGGACTCATGGTTTCAGTTTCCTCTATAGAAGATGGAGAAAGCTAGAGGGCCTGATCAGACCCAGATGGGGGTGTGTAAGTAGTCCGCAGTCAGGGTGTGGCGTGAGCTCGCTTGTATACAGCTGCTGCTGTTCCACTTCCTGGAGCTGCACGGGAGGTGCCACAGGGGCACAGTACATGGGTCAAGGGCCAGAAATAGGAGGCCTGCATGCCTGATTCTGCCATCTGTGTATTGACCATGTTTGAATGAAAAGTTGTTTCAGCTGGCTGGTGAAAAAAGGGCAGAAAACCCCCCAACACAAAAAAAATACAAGAAAATGGAATGAAAAACAGATGCATGCAGTAAAAAGGATAATGGATACTGCATTAGAATAAAATATTTCACTGTGATAAGAAATAAATTGCATGAATAGGAACACAATGTATTGCACAGATAAAGGATTGCTCTGTGGGCAAACAAAGTATCACCCAGTAGGAACAGCATGGATTGTGACAGGAGGACTGAGACAGTTCACCATGCAGTCAGCAATAAGAATCCCTTTATTTAACCAGGCTAAACAGATTAAGAACAAATGTCTTATTTACAACTGTGGCCTGGCAAAAGACAATGTCTTTTGAGGGAGAAAGGAAAAGGGCTACAATATAAAAACAATTTAAAATAACATGAATTAGAAACATTTTAAAAATAGTAAAAAGTTACATTTACAAAAATCATGAACACACACACACAAAAGCAATTTCATAAACACAAGATCAGAAGAGCAGCCATAAAAAATGAGGTGTCAGTCTACGTGACAACAGCAGGTTTCTTTAAAATGTTCTGTGATCCCAGCTTGAAAAGCTGCCTTTGAGATCGACGTGTCCAGTTTTTGGGTTTTCTGCAGGTCATTTCCAGTCTCTGGCAGCAGCAGACTGAAAGGACAACAATCCTGATGCAGAAGCAGTTTTAGGAACTGTTAGCAAAATCAGGTTTGCAGATCGAGTGTTGTATGCAGGGGATGATACGTGCAACAGCTGTTGCAAGTAGGGAGTAGACAAATCAAGGAGAGTTTTGTAAATCAGGATCAACCAGTGGATTTTGCGATGGATGAACAATGATGGCCAGTTAAGAGAAGAACACAGAGAACAGTGGTGAGTTTTAAAAGGAGAGTTTGTAACAAACCGGATGGCAGAGTGGTAAAGAACATCAAGCTTATGAAGCTAACTTCTGGCTGCTGATCTGTAAATGACATCACCGTAATCAAACATTGGGAGAATGGTCATCTGCACCAATGTTTTCCTTGCAGATGAAATGAAAGAGGAACGCATTCTGTAGAGGAAGCCGATTTTAGATTTAATCTTAGTCTGCAAATTGTTGATGTGCTTTGAAAAAGACAGAGTATTGTCTAGCCAGATTCCAGGTATTTATACTCGGTGACCTGCTCTAGAGGTGTTCCATCCAGGGTGCAGATACTTGGTGAATTAGATGGTGCATGCAGCAGTTGGGGGAGGAAAGTCCCAGTGTTCAACGGCCAGGGGGAGGAAGATACAGCTGTTCTGATGCTTCTGCACCTCCTTCCAGAGGACAGCAGGGACAACAGTCCGTGATGAGGCTGGGAAATGGTGTTTGCTCTGGTTAGGCAGCGTGTTGAGCTTCTCATTGTCTCTTCTCTGTGTCCTCACTAGTCTGAATGGACTTCCAGACTCATTTTGTGCAGGCCCCTGACCATGCAGTGATGCAGCTGGTTAGCAGCTCTCTGTGGTTGTGGTGGGGAGGTGAGCTCATCTCATCCAGTTGAGCTTTATTCACCAGAGCATCGACGTGCTGGCACCAGGACCGGGGTCTAGGCAGATGATGGAGCTGAAGGAGGGCAGGCAGGAACAAGAACTAAGAGCCTGTAGTATCAAAGATCTTCACGGCTTTCAACTTCCATCAAAGGTTTAGAGTTCTGTCCCTGAACTTGTTTAACGTCCTCATCAACCTGCACCAACATCTATAGGTTTATCTAATAAAGCTCCAAGAACAATCAACTCAGATCATTTAATCCTTTTGATTCTACATTGTTCTAATAAAGAACACCTCCACATCGGGGCCCTGCTCCCAGGGGCCACAGCCACCATGAAGAAGGGAGCTCCAGTCGTGATGAATCCTCTCATTAAGAGGAACTTTTAACATAAAGCTGACGGCCCTGAAATTTACTAATAAGGTCTGATCTGTGGTTTACAGTCACTACAGCTCACTCACACAAGGCATTATGGGTATTTATACCACTGATGGTTTAGTAACTCCTCTTAATCTATAAAACATGTTTTTTCTACTTTTTTATGGAAACAATACTAAACTTTTTGTAGCATTTCCAATCTATTCTAGAAACTAGGAAACAAACTTTTAACCCTGTCAGTGCCCCTATAACACACCATCAGTTTAAATCCTTCTGATGTTGGAAGTTGTCATGTTTTAATTCTGTAGTGCTCTGTTTTGCACTGTTGATCAGCCTCTCTCATTACACATTCTGGAGTGAGACTTTATAAGACGAGCTTGACATCACAGTGAAGCATTAATCAGCTAAAGAGTTGGAGATTTTCCTCAAGAGTCAGTGAGAGAGAACACCGATAGGCCTGCAATCACCAGATGGGCTCGAGCACTACTCCAAATAATGATGCTCTATAACTGCTAGTTGTGCCGATAGGCCCTTGTTTGTTAAGCACAGCTCATTCTAAAGCCCTCTGAGCTGATAGCATGCAGCTTTTCTGTGTGAATTCGTCATGTGAACACATTGTAATCTGTTTTCATTATCTGTCATTTCCATTTAAGGAATAACTGAGGATGAATATGTCTGTCCTGTGCTGATCAGAATGGAGGATTACACTGAAGTGAAGATTCAGTCTAATCTGCTGATGTCTTTATTATAGGACACTTTTACTAATTAGCATTTTTTCATTTAGTATTGAGTTTATTACAGCTGAATTGAAGTAAACAGTTGGTGTGAATCAGAACCTGACTTGTTGTCTCCTATGGTAGAGGAGTTCCCAGTCCAGCCTGGAGATGTTCTTTCTCCAACGTGTCCTGGGTCAATCCGGGGCCCTCCTGCCTGCAGGACATGCCTGAAACACCTCCCCAGGGAGAGGCGTTCAGGAGGCATCCAGACAAGATGAACCACCTCAGCTGGCTCCTCTTGATGTGGACGTCCCTCCCAAACCTCCGAGCTCATTTAGTACTGAACTCTGTTACAGTAAAGCAGGTAAAACATTCATTATAGTTACCATGGTAACCTTAAAAAACAAGGATAGTTATCATGACACCAATGAGTCACTTGTAAACAATTGCATTATAGCTGGTATTAATAAAGTTTATTCACCAAACCACAGTTAATGACTAAGGCCCGGTCCCAATACTCACACCCTCGCGCCCCTCAGTTGCGCGTCCCCGCTGAGGAGCGCGAGTGCTCAGGGTGTCCCGATTCTCCTGGGTGGAGACTCCGGACCCTATCTCCGCCCCCTTTTCCACCCTCGCTACGCACTTTGCTGAAGTCTGCATCAGAGCGGACTTCAGCCAAGAGTATTACCCATAAGTCATTGCTGCATTCGAATCTCCCGAGAAGGTAGCAGTTCCTCCACTTTATTTTGCTCAAAATGATTACTTGTTGCCGTTTCAAAAATTATTTTGAGCAGCAAAACGGCAGAAACAGCGACTGGCTGCACCATTTTGAAGAGTAACACAAAAACAGGATAACAAATACATACGAAGCTTTTAAAGTGGCCTGTTCTCCCCAAAGTTAAAGAAATGTCATTTAAAATGATGAAAGGATTCTACCCAGCAGCAGGTCCAGGTCTGAGGTGGAGCCTTTCTGTGGATTCTGCTGTAAAGATGATGAAATAACTGATCTTTTACCTCCTCAAACTCTGTCAGAACCTGGTGGATTGGATGAGAATAAAAATTGAAGAAATGACAGCAGTACAGATTTTATACATCAGTTTGTCAAAAGATCTTTTTATGTTATGTAATATTGTAATATGGGTAAATATCATATTCATAAATGTAAATGAAAAAGAAACCCTCCATAAAGGATTTAAACATTGAATTCATTCATCACATCTCTGGTGTTTATGAAAAATCTATTTATGTCATAATCTGAGGTTTTGTGAGGATCCTGGAGCAACACAACAGTCGGAGGAAACAGGAGGTAAGTAAAACAAATGTTTTATTATAAGGTTTTGGTGGAGTGGAGGTGGATCCAGGAGGATCCGTGGGATCCGGGTACAGGAGTCTTCACTGAGAGGAGAGTGAGTATATGGAGATGAGGATAATACGTGCTGAGATGAGTATTGAATGGAGGTCTTACTGGTAGGATGAAGATAGGGATCTTGGGAGGTTTTGTCTGTCCTGGGTGAGGATGGTTGGAGCGGTGGTGAGAGGATGATGGAGGATGAATGGAGTGGAGGCAGCTGGCTGGCAGGGGGACAGGCAGACCAGGCGGACATGAGGTTTGAGGAGGACTCTGGAGGATCTTGAGGTGGACGGCGCCGGGTAGATGGACTGGAGGAACAAGGATATAAGATTACAAAAAGGTCAAAGACAAGGTTTTAAATAGCAGACCTGTGTTTACCACTGGTGAGGTGGAAAAGACTGGCGTCGTCCCTCTGTGGATCTGCTCCTTATGAAGGTCCTCCTCTGATGAAGCTGATGAGCTGCAGCTGGAGAGGATCTGCCTGCCACGCCCTGAGGGAGAAACACAGACTGCCTGCAGGCACCCAGGACATGACAATTTAGGGATAAAGTCTAAAAAATATTTGTCTTTTTAAGTAATGTGTGTTACATTAGATTAGTAAAGCCTTCTATATTCACATGTTGATGCTCCAACAGTTGATACCAGCTGACAGACCTTGTAATGCTTGTTTTATGTTCTATTTTGTTGTATTGAACAGTTGTTGCCTCCCATTGAGAGTTTGGACTTTTTTGGTGTAAATAAAGGTTTGGAAAAAAACCTGATGTGAAGTCGCGGAGACACGTGACCTGATCGCTGTCCCAAATGCTGGACACGCACTCGAACCCTTCTGTGCACTTCACTGAAGACCGTAGGGTGGAAGTGGGAGTATTGGGATTGGGCCTAAGTATCAATGTTAAGGCAGTAACTGCTTTGTTACCTTTCAAAATGTTTTTGTATTTAGTTTTTTTACCTGCTGAATATTTCATTCAAGCAAAAGTTTCTGAGTCTTTAAAACTGAACACCTGAGTGTCTGGAGGATGATTTTAGGAGAAGCAGCTGCTCCTGTGGTGTTGTCAGCTTATCCAAGGAGAAAGAAAAGAAAAGTTAATGGAGTTTTCCATGTGAATATGTTTTTGTGAATGTGAGTGTTTGCAAAGTAAAACTTTCTTGACGTAGATATGTTGGGAATGAAAACGTATGCATGCTTCAGTCTGAGTTTTATTATAGAAAAGGAAATGCTTTCAATTCTTTAAATGGTTACTTCCGACCTCTTTAAAAATTAACTACATTCTGCTTTTCCAGCATTAGTTAAATGTTCAGAAATTAATATTTTATCAGTGTTTCAAGCATGGGAGGGTGCTAATAAATAAATTCCAACATCAGTTTGCCTGTTTTTACTCTCGAAGATAAAACTTCCCGGTTAACTTTTAAATGTGAGCATTAGGAGAGCAGAGTGAGGCTGGCTTTTGTCAGCTCCTTCAGATCTGGCCTTATGTGATCCTCCATCAGCTTGAAGATGCTGCAGTAAGCCAAGGAGGCTCCTTTACATAGAAACGGAGCACGAGGATGCAAACTGATTTGAGTTTGAGCTTCTCTGTCAGCGTGACAGAAAGTCTTTGATAAAAACAAGTACGGTTTTCATTAAATTATTGATCCCATGAAAATAAAGTTCAGAGCTCACAACTTTGAACAAATCACAGGATTTGTAGTTTCTGTTGGATTGTTTATTCCATTCATTCTAAGAGGAGCAGCATCTTCACATCTTTACGTTCAACTGAACATAAAAACTCAAAACTACTTTTCTGTTGTACAAATCATTAAATTATGTGAAAACTGATCATCTAAAAACATGCAAATACAGAATGTCAAAATGTCATAAAGAAAGAGAAAGAGCAGCAGAGAAGCTCAGGCTAACACAGAGTGCTTGACTGGAGAGGACTCTCCACTCAGAACATCCATTTACCAAAGCTCAACCTCTCAACATGTCAGGTTAAAACGGGGTCAAACCAGAAAAAATGGAGAAAAATCTGTTTATTTTACAGCATCATTAATACAATCCAGTGGTTCCCCTGACTACAGCCAGCTGTTAATGTGTATTTTTCCAGATTAAAGGAGACAGTACAAAGATGAGGTGTCAGATGATCACGTGTTAGCAGTTTAGTGATTCTGTCTGGAGCTGATAAATGATCAAACCCAGTTTGGTTTAAGTCAAATACCATTAGCAACTGACAGGAAACTGGAGGCTCTGACGATGGTCATCCACCACCATGGTGGATTGGACAAAGAGAGCTGGAAACTACAGACCTGATCTGGGAAATGTGAAAACGGAGATGATTTCATAGCAAAACCAGATGTGTTAATTTGACACCTATAGTGTTAAACTTAACACTTTGCTGGTGTTTATATAATTCTCACCGGCTCAGTGTTAAATTTACACTTTGAGTAGTGTTAATATTTCACCCCCCCCACCACAGTGTTAAATTTTAACACACATAGTGTTATTTTGTGACACTTTATAGTGTTTTTTAACACCTAACAGAGTTAAAAAAGTTTTTTAAAATCTCACGAGAGTGCATTACTAACTCAAAATAGTGTTTTTTAACTCACTTTTAGTGTTAATTTAACACATTAAAATGTAGTTATCACAAATTTTTGCTATTTATTTTCACTTTTTCTTACATTTTATTCCCTATCACTATACGTTATATTATAAGAGTTAAGACATTGCAGAAACACAGACCCATATTTTTTGCCAACATTTATACATCTAAACTGACAACTGATGTAAAATTCTGTACTATGTAAGAAGATGCAAGGTGCAACAAATCATGAAAACAATATCTTTGAACTGTTTATTTAAACAATTCCAAGCACCATTAACAATTGGACAGACCAACATTTGCACACTTATAACATAAATAACGGTACAATATATAGGTTCTCATTTCCACCATAAGCATTTTGTAAATCAAAAGGCTGTGGCAGGAAGTTTCAGATGAACAGTGATAGGGTTACTGATAAAAGCAGCTTTAAATGGTCCAATAAATGTTGGTGAGAGTTTCATAGAGGAGTGTCTCTATGAAGGTGGACATTTAGACCAGAAAGTGGGGCTGGGAGTCTCCTGCAATCAGTCAGATAGTGGTTTAGTGTCCCTGTCAAGAGGAGAGTCATCTAACCATCTCCAGATACAACAGCAACAATGAAGGTGGTACTAGACAGAGGGTGTGGCTATGACCTCGTCCTGTGTGGTTAGCAGAGCGTGATTACCCCCTTCAAAAAGTAGAAGAGGAGCTGTGAGTATGATGTATCTACCAGAGCTGGGAACCCAAGAAGAGGGATTAGCAGAAACAATACAGTGAAGAGCTGTCTCTAACCACGGATTTACTCTTCCAGACCAGCCATTACGTTCAAGGTAGAAACCTGAGAGGGACTGACCTGGCCTGAGGCGGTAGAAAAAGCCTGGTCTAAAGTCAAAAACAATGTCAGTTCAATGTATTTATAAATCAGAGAGAGTAACGCCAGCAGTTTGTCTGAGGGTTTATCATGAAGCTGGATCAATGTGTGAGTATTCCTTCTGAAGGTGGAGAGCTTAACCAGTGAGCAAATCAACCATTTTGTATTATTTATTACCAATAATACTTGATGCTCTATTGCAGAGGTTGCAATTAAATGTTTTCTTGTTCTTCATTTTGAGTGACAAGGTAAAAAAAAAAAATCCAGCCATAATCTACTTTTATTTCTTAATTACATGTAGAGGTAGGCTATTGAGCACAATGCCCATCATTACACACTGACGAGCTGCAGATCGTCGTTAAGTTTTTATTTTCAAAAATTCAACCTGAACCCAAAATGGCTTGAAGCCCGAACCCTGCCCGACCTGACATCATCATATAAGCAAGACTCGGTCTGAACCTGAGTTAAAGGATACATGACTTACTGAGACAAGTTTCCGTCTCTCTGCTGTCCAAACCCCACTCACACCAAACAATTAGCAATTGGTATTTGTTCCAACCAAACCTACAGGTCGGGTTGCAACACACACACACACGGACATAACTAGAGTACCTCAATGAAAAAATGGATGTGCTCCTTTGCATATAAATAATGAGAATAAACAATTTATGTATGCATACTCAAACATCTCAAGTACCTCCATCATCCACTGCATCAGCCTCTCTTTTATCAACATCATCACCATTATTGAGGTTTTGGATAACCTTTGGACGCTCAGATGTAGTGATATGTTTTGTTGAGTGATGCCAACAAAGTTATCAAGAGAGCCAACTGTAACTGTAATCTGTCAAAATGACAAAGACTTTCAGACTTTTCCATTGCCATTTAAAATAAACGGTCCATGACAGAACATATTCCAATAACCTTACCCTGGCTCTGTTGTCTCTTTGGGGAAATTATGTCTCTTGGTTTGTCCCACCCCTAAGAAGCAGTGGGCTGCTGTTTGGACAGCGCCCAGGGGGTCAAGTTTGGGGAGTTTGGGGAGCAACTTTTGTGCCAGCAATCTAATCACTTAGCTTGATCAATTGAGCCATGGTTACCAGTAAGAGGACCCCCTTGAAAATGAGATGGTTCATCTCAAGGGGTATTATCCTCTTTAAATATAAGTCAATAAATAAATAAAAGAATAAAAAAAGAGTTAAATGAATGACTCTGATCACAAAGTCAACACCTGATCAGGGATGCTGCAGTAAACCTGATGATGACTGATGAGTCTTCTTGTTCTTGGAATACACTGTACATGATGTAACAACCAATCTGTCAGGAATTCTAGATCTGGTTCTTTTTGTTGGGTTGTCTTGATTCTTCCAACTAAGACCACCCAGGATGGTGGATAGTATAATAAAATACTATAGTTATATAGTATCATGATGGGGATCATTGTTGACAGAGAACTTAAAGAAATAAGCAATCAGGAAGCTACAGACACATCTTTTTTAGACTCAATCAGTAGTTCATCACAGCCCCAGTCCTGGTCCATCATGCCTCCTACAAGGAGTTCATTGTGGAAAATGATGACCCCTCACTCTGGAGTAGTCCCCTGTCAGTCAGCTGAACCTGAAGGTAGGAAGCAAACATGTGCTTTCTTCTCTCTGTGATCAAAACCTGATGAAAGAAACAATAAACTGAGAACTTAAACCCGCCCTAGACCAGTGGAGGTATGGGCTTGATGGTGCAGAAGATCCGTTCCCATTCTGGACAGATTATAAAAACTTTTCATACTTTTATCAGCCAAATGACTCCATGTCTGAAGATCCAAGTTTTTATTGTTTTATTCTTTTTTGTGAGATCTAACTGCACAATTACAGAAACCAGAGGAATGGTTTGCTTGAGGATGTGAGTTTTGTGAATGGGCCTACCATCTATATAGTTCCTAATAACTCATTTATAGATTTGCAAAATCTAGGAAGTGTTAGGACTGTTGGTGACAGACTGGTCAGTCTAACTTCCCTGATCTTAGCATATGTCTTTATCTTCGCAAATCTGTACAGAATCCTAAGAAGGTCAGAAAGGGAGTGTTCATAGAGGCAGTTTTCCATGAGGTGTTGTAGGACCCAGCTGACAGTGGTGCTAACAATGTGAGAAGATGTAAATATCATCAAGGTACACCAAATCACTGAGTGTGTCATTGATGAATGCTTTGAAGGCTGCTGGAGCATTGGTTAATCCAAGTGCGGTTACAAGATGCTCAAAGACCCAGGGGAGTGTTGGAAGTGGTTTTCCAGTCATTGCCCTCTCTAATGAGGATGAGGTGATAAACATTACTGGGGTCTAATTTTAAGAGGCTATAGTGACACCATGCAGGGGTTCAAATAGCAGCAGGTTTTTGTTTGTAATGGTGATTTGATTTAGACCTCTGTAGGACCTGAGGGGTTTGTCTTTTTCTTTACAATGGTTTCAGTTCATATTAGGAAGAAAAGGAGGGACGAATGATACCTGCATCCACTGAGGCCTCTAGTGTAATTCTTCACAGCTTCTCTTTTAGGTTTAATGTTTTGGCAAGGGTCACCAGAGAGGTGCACCATCATAGAGGAAGAGAGTGAGTTTTATCTTCACTAAAACTTGTTTGAAATCATAATATCCTCCAGGGATCAGAAGGATCTAGGGAACCAGTCTCAATGGAGCTTATAGTGTTGCTAACAGTGGCAGATAATAAATAGTCCAATAAGCAGAATGTGTTCCAGTCTTTATTCTTTTTTCTGCCTGGTTTCAGCTTGTAGGGGTTTATGAATCCAGCTCACTGGAGTCGTTTTCATCCACTTTGAAATGTGCACTTTGCAGACCTCCATCAGTAAGCCTGACTGACAGTCTGTTAACTTTTCCACACTTTAGACCCCTGCATTAGGTTCAAGCCAAATGTGTTGTTTAAAATCAACCTGCAGTCTATGGGATGGGGTACTTTCAGTGAAGAGGGACTTTTAAAAAATGAAACTGAGGTTGAAAGGTTAAAAACAAGTTCTATAACTTTAGCGTTAAAGGGATACTCCACCCAAAAGTAATTTTTTGTCTATTGCCATATTCCCAATTGTAACCAGCTCAGTCTTTATCCTGATCCGGCAGTATTTCTTTAGCTTGAGCTAAAAGAATGTAAGTGAATGGTAACAACTAGTATTGTGAGGAAAAAAATCCTTAAAGTAGTAGGGCTGGGTACCAAAACTTGGTACGTCTTTGGTACCGACCGAAAGCGCTGCAATCAACTTCCTCAGGATGCAGAACACAATGCGCTGTGCTTTTAAAACAGCATGTAAAATTACATTTAAAAAATCCACGAGGCCACGATTAAGTCCCAGACACCTCCCCTTTACATGCCTCCATTTCAATATGCAAATAGAAATATGCTCTGCATGTATGATTCTCTCTTCTGCACAATAAGAAGACATGCAGAGAGCTTCATGGAAGGCAGGATGAAGACACTCCTCAATGAGTTAGAGGTGTTTAGAATGTTTCAGATGCTCTGTGCATCACTGAAGCTGTTGATGCTCTGTTGGTGACCCCCCCCCCCCCACACACACACACACACACACACACATACACACACATGGAGCACAGTAACTGAAAGCATACAGAACTTACATCAAATTGCCTATATTATACACACTATATGAATACAGAAGGAATACTGTCAGACAAATCTCTCATTTGAAACTCCTTAAGAAAACCTGCCTTGGTCTGCTACCTGAACCACAAAGCACTGGAACCCTTCATGTTCTTCCTGCAGATGGTAGGCCAGTAGGTGAGTAAGTCCATGTAACTGGTATGGGCTGGGTCCAGTCAGGCCCCATTGGTGAAAGCTTGGCTCCAGGTGTTTGCACTTAGGCCCCAATCCCAGGCCTGGATCCAGAAATGGGGGCCCCAGAATCCCTCCAGGTCAGGTACATTTGGACTGTAGCTGAACCTGTAGCTCTCATTTTTCTGTTAAATCTATGTTTCAACTCTCACCTCTGATCATTAACTTTAAGGCTTTTATTGACCCAAGAAAGACGTTTTAAATATAGGTGGTCAGGCCTTTGAAAAGATAATAGAAGATTGACGGCTAGAGCTGATGTGTCTATTCAGCTCTCTGCTTTTGTGTCCTAATTCCTTTAAAAACTGTGTTCTTTTCTGTCACTGATTACTGAATTTTGTGGATTTCATGGAACCTTTTATGATTTTGTTAACTTGACTGGATAGTTGATGGACTATAAATCTTTCTGATCCAACAGAGACAACTCAGCTCTTTGCTTTCTGTAGCCTTGAAGCTACATGTCTGTCCACCCCCTCCCTTCTGCCCCACAATGACAACTCTATGCCTGTCAAAGCAAACCAGGATCACAGACCTTAAGAAGGATATATGATGTCTCCTAATCAAACTGCAAAAGAGGGAACTGCCTCCCTTCACTGAACAGCAATCTCAACCAACATGAAGACACATCCAGAGACCCTCTGCTCCAGGACACTGTAGTTTGGGATCCTTGATCACGGCCCCCGACCTCCATCCCGACCCGACTTCATCTTGGTCAGAGGTTGTGGTCCGTGGCCGTAGGAGAACCCCTGTTGTTGATCCCATCACACCAACTGACCTTATTCTTTCAAACTGCTTCTCTGCACTGGCTGAGGAAGAACCAGCTGACGTTTCCAAACCCCTTGCTCCCATTCAACCACCACAGACAATTGATGCCATCCGTCTGGAGCCTGTAGTTTGTAAAAAGCAGCCTTTATGGTCTCGTCTCTCCCTGACAGGAACTTCCTCTTCCCAACACAAAATACTGAAAGAAACTCTGCATCGACACTTCCCTTGACCTCCTGCCCTGGCTCAGGAGCACAGCTCCTCCACCTCCAACCCTCCAGTTCCTTAGCCCTGCAGGAACACTAATCCAGAATTCTCCTCAAAAGTCAGTTTGACCCCCACTCCGGCTGGGTGACTTTGTTGTTGTGTCTTTGGGAAAAACATAAAGTTCCCCTACTAAAACTGAGGCTGTTGTCACAATATTTTAAATAAAATGGGCATGTGGAGTCTTAATTAGCTCTCTGCAGTTAGTAAGGAGCATCATTTGGTTTTTAACAAAAGTTAGGTTTGGACATTTTCACATCAGAAGAGCAATTCTGTGAATATTTGTCCATCTTTACCAAATGTGCTTCGCGTGGTTTACTAAAGAAAGGGGACAGATTTTTACGACCTCAAATTAATTTCAGCCCCCTAGCCTCAGCTAGGCTAATCACTAACTAAACATCACTGTTTCTCTGCATTTGATTCATCCTCCTTCATTTGTTTTTGTTTTTCCTGTTGGAGCAGTGGCTGGCCATTTTGGAGGCATCTGCGGTGCAGCTTGAGATTCAGTATCTTGACCCGAAATGCTTCAACGTGTGACCTGCGGGAGCTAGGGATTGAGCCACTGACGTTCCTGTCAGTGGATGACTCTTCACCCACTGATCCTCAGCCTCCCCCAGTGATTAGGAGGAACTGTTAGACATGAAATGAAGCTCTTCAGTACAAACGCTCTGTCTCTGAGTTGGCATTGGTAAGCATCAGCTGCACAATCAGCTGTTTGGTCCACGCTCTCCTCTTCGTCTTCCTGCTCTTCCTCATTTTCAAGTGCATTTATTGTTATAGATCCATTATTCTCTCTGCTGTTGCACCAGGTTTCAGACTTAACGGTTACTTATGTAACCGGATGGAGCACAGAGACTATGACAACCTTTTGATGTATTTACCCAGATTGCATTGTATTGCAAACAACAATGGCGACATACAAGTGAAATTCAATTTTCTAAACTTGTAAACAGTCCAGAGTATTTTTAAGACCACGTTTTTAAAACTGAAGCAGGAGTTTAGGAGGAAAGTAGAACTTGTTTGACAGACGTCCCTTTCAGGCACAGGATGTGTGAGGAGGTTTGATTGAAAGTAGAGTTTTGTGATAGAACTGACAGGTTGTCTCAGGGCTCTGGATTGAAGCATTGTGGGTTCAAATCCCTGTTAGGAGTAAACTCAATATATAATGAAAGTCATTTAAATGGTGGTCTGTTGTCACTGTCTAACATGACAGATGTGATACAGGTGAGTGGAACAACCAGTATATCCCACATACAGGCCATACTGGTAGAAGGAGTTCTTGAGCCTTTTAAATGGTCTCTTTTTGTCCAGGTTATGGATACAAGGCTCCACCAGAGGAACAAACTGAACAAACTACGAGGTTACCAACCAGTGCCAACAGCTGAAGGTGAGCTGGACCTTTGAGAACACCACTCCAGTGACCCATAAAGGTACAGTTCAATATTTGGCATTTCACATGAAGCTACTGACAAAACCACTCCAGGTCACAAAACTATGACGCATGGCATTAAGGTCATAGTTCTCTGGATAAGCAAATATTTTATTATTACAAATAAAAAGTTTGGTGGTATCTTTAATCAAAGGAATACAGTCTGCTGATGCTGTTGGGACTTCTGTTCAGGACCATCAGTTCAGTGCTCGTCTTCATCTAAACTTCAGTGGTTTGTCAATAGACTCCGATTCTTTTGTTTGTCGAGAACAAACATCTTGTCTATCGTTCCTTCTCCTTTTTTTTCAAAAGCCACTTACAAATGAAGACCTCAATATCCATTTTCCACTTCACATATTCACTTCAGTTCATTCTTCTGGTGAGGAATTTTTTTGTATTGATTTTCTGACGCCTGCTGTCATGGCCTAAAACATCGTAGCCTTTGAGATGTGCAGCTAGTAACGGCGCCATCTTCTCCTTATTTCTGAAGTCCAAGCAGGACAGAAGAAGGCTAGCTCTCCTGACTACAAAAACTACAGATGACAGTATTTCCTCCTGCTCCGGTACTAAATGTGAAAACTCAGTATATTTATGATTGAGGGCACACGGCACACTTTAATGATATCTATTTAACACAGGCTGGACATAAATACAGTTGAAAAGACTGAAAACTCATCATGCTCATTTAGACAGAACTTTAAGAACAAAGAACGTACTACTTCTTCCAGAGCCTGGTGCGTTTCCAACAGGAAATTTGGTTAAATGTCTAAAGTAACTTCAGTGTTAACATGTATTACAAACATATGCATAACTTAACATTTTTGTTCAAGTTTGAATAACACAGGGTTCAGAAAACTGGAGATCCAGCTGTTCAGGAGAAAACGACGAATTTGTTTTGTAAATCATGTCAGCCATAGCCGGTAGAAACACAATAAAAGTGTGAAGCAGAAATATATGGACCCTACACTGACTCTGTGACATCATATATAAAGGTTTTATCACATTACAGCATGGCTGGAAGAGATGCACTATTGGCTCTGAACATCCTATTAGCTGCAGCAGTCTGTGCACATGTTTTACACCAACATGTTTGCTGTCAAATGAAATATGGCATGCTGCTTTATCTTTGTTAGTAATGGATGTTGCCTGAAACTCAAGATTTTACTGCTACGATGAGAAAGGGACCATATGACAGCACAAAACATATTCATGACCCAGACGGCCTTAAAGCTGAACCAAGAGTTTGATCAATGCAGCTCTGCTAATGGACTTGAAACGGCAGCAGCAAGCAAATGCAAACTAGTGGAGACATTTACATCAGTAAAAACAAAGGCTGGAAGGATAGATCATGTCATTTGTGATGGGACATCATTCATAGATTTATAGTATTTAAGATAAACAGTTGGGTTTATAATCAAACATTGAAGATGATCTGTCAGAGATGCTTTAAAGGCAGCTTGGCTGAGTGACCAACTTGCAGAAAGTTTTGTGTAAAAGGCTGAAGATGATTTTGAAGCAAGCGTTATATTTTTTAACAATCCTGGACTGGATTAGGAATTTCAGGCACAACCAAAGTTGTCCACAATGTTCCTCGCGCCCCCAGCTTCATGTACATTAATAATTCTATCGTTCTGACAGCCTGATACCAAATAACACAAACGGGTACCAGTCCAGGGACTGGTGGTTGGGGAACCCTGTCTTAGAGAATGAGCCATCTACCACATAAGTCATTGTCTGGTGTAAAGGAGGAATGCTTAGTTTGTGTGACATAACATCTCAGATTGAGAATCCGGGTGGGCCTTGTTCTGCTCTGCTATTGTTGAAGCAGCTGTTGCTAGCTGCAGCATCAAGGTGGTCAGAGCCAGTCGTAACTCTCAGACCTGCTGGTGGACACCAGAGGATAGGGGAGCCATTGGGCTAAAGAAGGCCTACAGGGCATAGCTGGATGATCCTATGCCTTAGGGGACAAAGGCATCACATATATATTCTTTATTTCACCAGGTAAAGTCTCTGAGATATTTAATCTCATTTTCAAGAGTGACCTGGTCCAATAAAGCAGCGTGAAAGCAATACAAAGAATTTTATACAGACATATAATACAGCAAAAGCACAATATACAGAAAATGAAACAAAAAAAGTACAAAATTACCAACTTCACACTGTTTGCAGTGCAGATGGAGAGCTGCTGATGTCAACCGGGGATATAGCCGGGCTTTGAGGAGCTCCTCAATCCCACTGGCATGAATTCCAATAGGAATCACAGCTGAGAGACCAGAGTTGAAGGGATGGACTGTCCAATCGCTGGGGCAGAAGTTGCTGAGGTGGTCAAACAACTACAAAGAGGTGGAGCCCCGGGGTGGATGACATTCATCCTGGTTATTTCAATTCATTTTTCTCCATGTCTTTTCTGGCAGTATAGCAATCAGAATTGATGTCTGAATGCCAAAAACAAGCCGTACAGCTTTATTATCAAAGATGAGCATTACAGCTACTGCTGCTTACATCGCTCCACCTGATATATAGTTTTAGAAAATATCTTTTTTAGTATTGTTCATTTGTGTGTTTAATTTGAATCCCAATGGAAATGATAAGGACAAAGAGGTGGGGGAGAACATTAACAGAGAAAGAAAAGAGAACAAGAGGCACAATAAATCTGCTCCTAGCTGCTCTAGAGAGAACAAACACAACATGATACCACAGCAATAAACAACATGAATATACCACAATTACAAAATCCTTGAAAAAACACAGTAATGATTAATTCAAGGTGTGTTCAGTGTCAACCACAGCCCTAGGTAATGTGTCTGGAAACACCTGAGTCCATACTTGTGTGAAATCGGTATGTGTGCTTCTGAAAGGTTTCTCCATAGGAGTGTTCAATAAGTTCAAGGAGCCAGAGACCCGTCCTCCAAGACCCATGAAAGACATGGAGCCCCAGACATCTGGAGGCCACCCAGAGCATAGGAACCCCAGAAAGACCACCACAAAAACAGCTGTGCACCCCCCACCCCCAGGCAGGAGAATAACAGAGGATCATCCAAGGAGGGTCACCCAGCAGCCGCTCTGCCAGAGTCCCAGGGAGCCACAGCAATGGGCCCCGCCATCAGTTGGCCACATCAGGGCAGATCCAGCCTGGACCCAGAGACCTGAGACGCAAGGGCGACCTGGCCCCGGCAAAGCCTGACAGGGCCAGAGGGCCTAGATTTCACCGCCAGCAGACAGAGGCACCACCTGCCGGAGAGAGGTGTGACAAGGGAATATAGACCCAACATCAGAGGGGGGCTGAGTTGTCAAAGGAGAAGGGGAGAGAAGGGCAAGACCCGACCTGACAAACAGTCACAACAGACACAATCACACATTCCCACCCTCGTGCACACAAGCCCTACACAAGCATACCGAGACACACAGTAGACACCATTATCCTGGGTATTTCAAAGCTGTGGATGTTGTAGGACTGTCTTGCTTGACAACATGTCTTTGCAACATTGCTTGGTATGTGATGCAGTGCCTCTGGAGTGACGTACCAAGGATGGTCTCCAAACACGGAGTTGTTCCTTTGAGCCTCCTTGCCTGAAAAAGTGTAATGAAAAGACAAATAAACATCCTAGAGGCTATTTTTCACACAATAGTGAAGCTTATATCCAAAGGATCAGAACGACATACTACACAGGGAATATGACACCATAGAGGTGTAACATTTCTCTTATTTTAACAATAATAAAATCATTATGTGCTTTCCTTTGGACAGAGTGGACCAGCTAACAGTCAGGGTTGGGCCTCAAACTCCATTACTGCTGATTTAAAACAATTTGATTCTCAAAAAGATCACAGCAGTTTATGTCAATGTTGATTTATAAACCTTTATGTTTACATGCTTAATTTAGCAGAAAATCTCAAATTTTCCTGCAGGAAGTTCTGATGCATCAGACGGCTGCTGAATCCATATATCAGCTGTTCTTTCCACTTTAAATTTAAATTCAAAAATCAAAAAAGGAAAGACGTTAAATCCGTGTTTCATTCGTTCTTTCCATTTTCAACTGAAAACCAATGAGCAAAGAATAAAAACAAGTGATTACATTTTTTGTTATTTGTTTTAGAAACGGATACAAAACGACAACAAAGGTCTGGTTTTTCATGCTTTCAATTCTAGTCTCGGATAAAAAATACAAGGTGGGAAAAAGGGCAGAAGGAAATTTAGGAACCAATTGGATTTTAATCTTTCATTGCTCAGGTTTACTAGTAAACTAGACCTTCAGTTCTGCTCTGCAGACCTTTTTATATATTCACATATATAGTCTGGTTTACCAGGCTACAGGTTTACTTTACCAGGTGTTACATTGGCACAAGCTCCCCCGTCTAGATGTGTTCTCGCACCAGGTCAGCAGAGTGCGCTCGTTGTTGAATCGTTCTCAGAACTGTATCTGACACACAGCCGTCAGGATATGCTCTCCCTGTCTAAAAGTAGAAAGTAAAACGATTAAAAACTCATTATAAACCAAGGCAGTAATGTCTGAAAACTACTAGCTAAGGAAGTGAGGTGTGTTTAGCAAGGATGGTAGAACAAAGCAGTGAACTATCTTGTGACGTTTTGGTCTTTGGCTTCTACTTCTGCTGACAAACACTCGCCCTCTTGTGGGCGTTCCCTGACATTACAACATTATTAATATACAGCACATTCTGTTGGAAAAATGACAAATTATCAAAGAATGTAATTTAAAAAAATATATATACAGTATAATAATTGACTCCAATGTTATTCCATGATATGATCAATTTCATACACATAAAATCACTCCAGATTTGAAAAGATCTTTAATTTTAAATAAAGCATTGTTTACAAGTTTACAATATTGACAAGGTTTCATATAATGTCGAAGAAAATAAAGAATAAAAAGGGTGTCATGGGTCAGGAGGACAGCCCGATCCTTACAGCGCATGTGCAAAGTCGGAGGTACAGATCAGGTCTACCCAATCGGTTCTGCGCATACCTTTTAAGGTGTTAGCAAGTAATTAAATCATCCTATTAAACCATCCAGTGATCATCCCAACTAAAAACACTCATAACTCGATGAAAAATGAACGGAATTGCAAACGGGTTACTTTCTAACAAACCGTATTATGTATAGACTTGAGATATGATACTTTTACAATTTATGAATTTTCCAAAAAATATTATATTTTGATATATATTCACAGCCACATCTCTGACGTTTGAAAAAAAAAAGCAAACCGTTTGAAAATCTGTTAAAAATTTAGCAAGTTAGAGGTATTTATTAGTACATGCTCCATTGACACCAATGTTAAAAAAGGGGGTAGCTCTCTTGACAAACAGCGTGGGTAAGATATCTAGTAATATATATGATATCTATGTTTCTTACAATCAGACGTTGCCCTCTTGTGGCGAAATAGTGGCATTACAACCACCTTTGAAATAGGCTTTTCTTACAACCACAGAGAGGTTTTTCAGTATTTTAGCACTGATGACAGTATAAGAAAGTTTGTCATCCTCTTGTGGCAATAAGGTGAAATAATATTTCTCTCAGTTTTAACTATTTATCAACCATACTTAGGAATGTTAAAATACTGCAGTTGTTAAAGAAACAGTGAAAAGTCAAACATCATGTTTTTTTTTCAAGGTTTTTTTTTTAACTAGAAGTGCTGTAAATAATGTTTGTTGTACTTTCACTTAATGGCCACAAGAGGGTGAGAGCTGCCTTGTACTGTCGTCAGTGCTAAATTCACCTACCTCATTTTGTTGTACTACTATTTTATTTAAAATTAAATATCTTCTCAAATTTTAGTGATTTAATGTGTATTAAATTGAATATGAGGTGGAATAACATCAAAGTGAGTTATAATATATATATATATATATATATATAATTAAATTATTTGATCATTCGTGTTATTTGTCCAACAGAACGTGCAGTAAATTATTAAAGTTGTAATGTCAGAAAACTGCCTCAAGAGGGCGAGTGTAAGGTCCAGGCTCAACAAGTAGGCTAGTAGGACCACATCATCCTCAAAATAGCAATCCAATCTCCTGAGCAGGAGACCTTCTGTCCCTTGGCAATGCTGAAACATTTTGTCCATGAACGTTATGAACAGTATCAGTGGCCAAGGGGAACCGTGGTGGAGTCCAACACTAACCAGTTAATTATCTGGCTTATTAGCTGTGATGTGAATCAATGTCCAACTCCAAGTGTACTGGGATTTACAGTATTAGCCCATATGGGACTCCTGAAACCCCAGACTCATGAAGAACCTCTCATAGAACACATCAAGGGACATAGTCATCAACGCTGTCCTCATAATAACAAAAACATGAAGGTTAGTTGGACAAACTCCCCTGCAACCTCAAAAGTCCCTACGAGGTTAAGAAGCTGGTACAGTGTTCCAGAATGGACCACATTGTTCCTCCTGTGGCGCAGAAGTTGCTCAGTAGGTAGAGCGATTGTCTTGCAACCAGAGGGTTGCCAGTTCAATCCCCTTTCCAGGTGGGTCATTTTGTTGTTAGGGTTAGGGTCACCTACATTGCCTGTTGGTGGTAATCACAGGGTCTGGTGCCTCTGTGTCTAGAATGTAGCTCACTGCCATCAGCGTGTGAATGAGTGACTGATGTAAAGGACTTTGTAGTCCATGACTTAGAAAAACTCTCCAGGACCCTGTCAAAGAGGAGAGGGTCCACCTCCCTGGACCAGCCTTGGGGCGGCACTAGCTCAGTCGGGGCGGCACTAGCTCAGTTGGGAGAGTGGCCGGTCTGGTAACCGGAGGGTCACCGGCTCGATCCCCAGCTCTGGCTGGGTTAGATTGTCGTTGTGTCCTTGGGCAAGACACTTCACCCAACTTGCCTGTGTGAATGTGAGTGTGACTGTGTGTGAATGTTGGTGGTGGTCAGAAGGGCCGATGGTCAGAATGGCAGCCTCTCTTCTGTCAGTCTGCCCCAGGGCAGCTGTGGCTACAGACGTCTGTCGTAGTTTACCACCACCGGTGAGAATGACTGTGTGAATGAATGATGCAACTCTGTATAGCGTCTTTGAGTGACCTAGAAAAGCACTATATAAAACTGATGTATTATTATTATTGGACTGCATATCCAGATATACTGTATGACCCCTGACCTCCATGAAACGTCAGTCCTGGTTTAGCTCTACTGTATGTGAGTCTAGTGGGTGTGGACTTCTGGTGTTGAAGATCTTTCATCAAAAGATGGTGTTCAAGGAAGGTGTTGAGCTGCGAGAAAAGATCAAAACAACGTTGTGGTTGTTTGTTAGGATGCCAATGGATGTGTTCCCATGGAATAAATCTAGTGAGGTATGTGTGTCCAGTCAACAATGCATCACACCTTCATTTCTACCAATCAGAAACATTTGAAAACAGTGCAGTTTGTCGATGTTACCGTTGTGTAGAGAAAACAGAAAGTGTAGCTCATTGTTGCAGCACAGTGACACATGGCCTGTGCGCTGTCTGCTGTGGCCATTAATGCTGATCGTAACTGGAGCCACCTAATAACCCATATAAGTGCAGAGTCATTAAACACAGGATTGAGTGCTGGTTCAGCTGCAGTCAGAGTTTGATGCTAGTGGGTGTCTGAGTGTGATCTGACTGGTTTGAAGTTATGGTCTCAGGTTGAACGAAGCTACGATCACACCGGTGGTCTAATCCTTCTAATCGTCAGGTCACTGCAAATTAACAGCAGCTAGCAAAGAAAAAAAGTGTGTGTGTTGCATGTGTAGGTAGAGATATGCTGATTACCTGACACAATTTTTGCACTTTTTGTTTCTAAAATTTAAAGGAACTAGATTCAGGATTTTAATCAAAGTAATCCTGCATGTTCAGTTTATTTAGGTTAATGAGTGATGAAGCATTTTAAATCAAAAAGAATGAGTCCACCCATGTATCATTCCATAATCTAGAACAGGCTGTGAGCTGTAAAATGTTCTGCAATTCGGGAACGAATTTCCCGCGCTGTCCTACAGATGTAACGTCAACTGACGCTGCTGCGCGTTCTGGAAGCTAAAAAAGTATTAATAAATGTATATCCAGTAGGTGGCAGTATTGCACCGTTGTGTTGTGTTGCTGGTCAATGGTGGACTTCCTTCGTCTGAATTTGTGGTTTTTCTCATCAAACTGGTGTTATCTTGTTTATGGAGCTGAAAACCTCTCTGATGGATTATAGGGTTCCACAGAGCTAAAGGTGCTGTTATAGGCGACCACACAGCGATCTGTCCATGTTTATGGGTCTCAGGACGATAGGCCTCAAATCCCCGACTGTTTCCTGGACCTCAGTCCGCTTACAGTGCACCAAAGGCGGGTGTGCTGCGCACCCTCCTATGGGTTCTCCAGAGCGCCACTCCGTGATGCGAATTTGAGAAATCTAGCGTGATATATACGGGGGGACATGATTCTATCACCCTAGAGTTCTGAAATTCGCCTCCGGGAGTCAGAAAACACCGACTGATTAAAGCTTTTAGCGATACAGGCAGCAGTGGAAGCTGGAACATAGCAGCTAGCGAGATTAGCTCTGTTAGATTGGCTCCCTCGGTCTCTCGTGTGTGTGTGTGTGTCGTGGGGCATTATTTTACTATATTTCCTTTTGTATTAATAAAATGCATTTTTATTTATGGAATAATGTCTCCAGCTGCCCTTGGTAGATCCCTTAATGAGATGGTGAGAAGTTTGTGCGCGCTCCCGTTCAAGGCTGCAGTTATTCGCAGCACCAGGCGTGGCGCTCATGAGGTTCGTTTCTCAAAGCTGACCCTAGTTCCTTTAAATTGAAGTCTTAGAAAATCTTGATAATAAAAAGAGAAAATTTCTAGGAAAATAAATATTTTAACAGGTTAAAAAAAAGGTTTCATGCTGGCTCCAGAGATGTTTCTTTGTGGCTGCACAGTTCTTTTTAGTGAATAGGTAAATGTGCATTAAATCAATCTCTAAAACAAATGTTATGTTTTGCAAATTTAATTTTGAAATCCCGTTAAAGGATTTAGGATGGCCTCAAGTACTGAAAACCCCCCAACGGAGGTGAATCTCACCCAGACCAGACTTCGTTTTAAAGTTTCTGATTTTACTACGACAAAGAGGTTGGATATTCATGAATAAAATCCTGCTGGGAATACTGATGCATGCTCAGTGGATGAACAATAGCAGAGCAGCATGAACAGCACAGTTGACCTGGGGGATCCTGCATGGATGTCTGTGTGTGCGCGTGGTGACACTGAGGAAGTCTGACAGACTTGTTCTCTGTCAGCAGATGGAAGCATGCATAATTCAATTGAGAGGCAGTTACATGCTGTTTCTCTTCCCGTCTCATCACTGCTCCCAAATTCAGACAAGGCAGGATTTAGCTACAGAGGAGAAGCAGGGCTAGAAGTCGTCCCTCCTCTCTGGTCCGATGCCCAGCTCCCACCCAGTCACACATTCATGCTCAGGACAGGAGGTCCAATCAGAGCTGTGCCAGGAAGTAAACGCGACGTCACTCTAACTATGGGGATATTCTTCATTAAGTGTGCTCCTGAGTGACCCCAGTAATACTTTCTATATGAACAAGTAAAACATTCTTATTCTTATTTTTGACATCCATCTTTAAACCGGTTTAAAAAACCATGCTACCTAGATCTGCACCCTTGTGAAATTACTGAGGGGGTCTTTGGATTTTGGTTCTCTAGTCCATGTCGCCTACAAGGCGTATGACCTTATCTCCAGGTTTTCTGTTTGGGGGTTTCTGGGGTCACACTTAAGGGCTATCTGGTCCCTGTTCAGAAGAGATGCATCAACAGTCTGGCATAATGTCAGGACTGTCCCTGGGGGGTGTTCGGTCTCAGAACCTCAGGGTCTCATTTCAGCTTCCTGCAGAGTGTTCAGTTCTGTTAGCAACCTTCAGTGTTCACTAGTGACCTTCAGTGTTAGTGTTAAAGCAGCTGGGATGAGAGTCAGCTCCTCAGAGTCTGAGGTCATGTTTCTCAAATGAATAGAGGGAATGCTCCATGTAGTTTGGGAATGAGACTCAAACATGAGGAGTTTCAGCATTTTGGTGTAGCGGTCACAAATGATATGATGGAGTAAGAGATGGACCAACAGCCCAGGGCTTTGTCTTCACAATGAAGACGGAAATGAGCAAAACTCTCAATTAACTGGTCCAAGTTCCAACCTTCACCTATGGTCATAGGATTTGGATCATGACTGAAAAAACGAGACTCTGAATGCAGGAGGCTCCGATACAGGCTCTGTGGAGCCCCTTCACCTGGGAGAGACCAGAGTAGAGCTGAGGTGTTTCAGTCAGCTGGTTAGGATCCATCTGGGAGGAGACCCAGTCCTGACTGGGTGAATCTTTACAAGGTTCATCGTGACTTCTGTTTTAATAATTATTAGAGTTGCTGGTGAAGGTTCTGCCATCCAGGTCGTGGTAATCCTAATGGGGTCAAATGAAGGTCATTGAACCTCTTTGGCTCCTTGAAGGAATTTCACTTCTCATCTGAGGAACTTTGTCAATTCTAACTAGGATACGAGTCAAGCTCATAACTGGAGCTGTTGTTGCTTAATGAGCTGAGAGGATGAGAATCCCAGGTGAGAGAGCTGATAGGCCCCACAGAACAAGAGAACCTCAAATCAGCCATCTCAAATTACTGATCAAATTATGGACTGTCTGAGACCATGAGAAAATAATCAAATCGGAAAAAATACAAACGCTGAATCAGGACGGCACATAAGATCAGGAAACAAACTCATTGGACAATGAGCTGGGACGAGGGAGCCAATCAGCTCTCTCATACCTGGGATTCCCTCCTCCAGAGCAGCTAGCTGAGGTGGGCGTGGCCAACCTGGCAGACCTGAGGGGTTTGGGTTGGTCATCATGCCCATTAGAAGAACAGCTGGTAAAGATTTGCTACGCCAACACCTGTGACACATCTGATGAAGACAAGCATGCAGCAAGTAGTCGAAACGTCCAGATAAAGGTAAATGAAAATGTTCCTATTGGCCTCTAGATGTCTGAAAAACCTTAATAATGACTGGATGGTTTAGGTAAGGGAAGACCTTGGGATTCCTCAGGAGGAGAGGGATATCTGACTTTCTCCTCTGTGTCCGTTTCCTCCATAACCTGACTGTTTAAGAAAATAGGGGAATGCGTGGCCACATACGTATATTCCTCAGTAAAACATATCAGAATATGTTCTCTGCATTTGACCCTTCCCCGAGGAGCACAGGACAGCCAGTATTAACGGCACCTAGGAGACGGTTCAGTATCTTTTCCAAGGATACTTCGACACGAGGCTTCGGACGGGGATTGAACTAGTGCTCCACATGGTGGACAGCCTCTCTTCCCCTCAACCACAGTCCCCCCCCCCCGAGTGTCTGATGGTGGTTTGTGTTATTTTGTCTAAAATATTTGTGTTATTTAATCCCATTCATTACATAATGTGATCACAGTTATATCATTTCTTTTAGATGACACATTAGTAAAAGACAATAAAAAAATATAAAATCATGTCCTGTCTCATTGTTGGTGTGTGTGTGTGTGTGTGTGTTTTTCTGGATCCACAATGAGAACTACCCTCTGTGCAGACTGAAGTAATGTTTACTATACTAACTGGAGTTCACCACTCTGATTTTCTTAGAAACGCTGACAGACTCAAAGTTTTAGGCTACTTTATCTTCCAATTTAATGCAGTTTTTAAGAGATGACAGAGCCGGCGCTTTACAAATACAATCTGTACAATTATTTATCATGACTAAGAGAACCGTCTGCAAAAATGAGGCAGCATATGCCAAACACAAAGTACACAAACAGAAATGAGCAGCGGGGAGTTTCAGTGAGAGAATCAAACTGCATATGTTTCAGAGATACGAGAACTGAGCACAACACAGAATGTTCAAGAACACCAGACAAATATAAACCAGCTACCAAAAGTGAAAATTCATTGTCTGTAGTTTTAAAAAATCAGAGCTAAAACTGTTTTATGCTATTTTTTAAATCATACTTTTATCAGAACTTTCTTCTGGAACAAACAAATGGAGCAATAGGCCCGTTTCCACTGTAGGAACTTCGGGGTAATTTTACCGGAACTTTGAGGTGCGCGACCGTTTCCATTATTCGGGGAATTTCGAGAGGGTCGTCTTCAGGGCTATTTCAGGGACTAACGGAGTCCCTGATCAGGGGCAGGTACTCGGTTCGGCCCGAGAGATTCCCGGAGTGGGAAATGTAGTTAACTCGTGCTGATTGGTTGTGGGATGAAGGAAAATCATGAAAGCAGACCGCACTGAGATAAATGACCTGTGTGTTGTTGTCGGAGCTTGCAAAATGACCGTGTCTCCGAAGTTGGATTAGTTCATCATGAAGTATACTCATCCTTCTGTTCAGCACTCCATCACTATGGATAAAAACAGAGAAATACGCTGCAACCATCGCTTCTTCGTCCATCGTTGATCTATTTATTATTCTCCACTTCCTTGTCTGTTCGCGCCTTTACGCTTGTCAGTGACGTCGATGCTGACGTCTTACAAAAGTTCCGGAAAGGTGGGGGCTGTAATGGAGACAACAGCTGAGAGGACCGAGCCACAGGAATGTCCCGGTCACTTTGCCCCTCACAGAAATTACCCCGAAGTTCCTTTAGTGGAAAGAAGGCTACCGTCAAACAACCTGGAAGGATGTGGCGAGACACTGCTCTGCATGCTAGCATGAAGATGCTACTATTTATCTTATCCTATAGATGTGCTCGTGCTAAAGAGCTCTGATGTTAAAGTTTTAAAGGACTTGGAGAAAACTTATGTGGCAGTGGATGTTTTAACTGACAACCCAACATTATGATCTTCTGTAGAAGACATCATTATTCCATATTTTGTTTTTATTTTTCATGTGAAGTGACTCCATGCATCTGTAACCTTGTTCATTGAGCTACTAGCCTAACAATTTTTGTAAAGTAATAACTGATTAAAATGTTAATAAAATAAAACTGTTTCTGGATAAAACCTTATTGGATAAGAAAATAAATGTGGAATGATTTGTGCAAAGAAACACCAAACATTTTATTATACAGCATCATATAAAACAAGCTTTAAGAAAGAAATACTATTTACACTGCTTAGTCATTACTTCTGCACCAAGACATTTTATTTCATACAATGTTAAAACATGTTTGAGTTCTGGAGAGGGTTCATCACTGACAGCAGCTCCTTCGATGTAGACCGTCACACCTGCTGACCTCCCTGACAAAAACCATAGAGAAAAGTTTCAGAGAACTCAGAAAACAATCATCACAGAAGCACATTCAGACTGCTTTGAAGAAATTTAATTAGAGGAAAACTAAATATTACTAATTAAGATGCCGAGGGTTGAACAACAGAAACATTTATTGTGTAATTGTAGATATAATTTTATAAATACAAAATGTGTATTTTAACACTTCTTAGGGTTGATTGCCTTACCATGGTTGGCTGAGCTGCATTTGGATGGAACTCATGTTCAGCCCATCAGAAAACATGAAAATGGACATGAATGTAATGGTTACCTGTAACTCTTTAATAGATTTTAATTACTGTTCTGTTGTTCCAATGCTGACATACTAATAGTTACTTTGTTGTTCAGTTCTTAAATAGTCTAATCCCAATTGCATGGCAAAAATGCTAATTTAATTATAAAACAAATGAAAATTATTAGTCCTGCAGTAAATATCAACTTTGTAAATGTTCTAATGTTCACTGGTGTTCAGACGTCCTGATGTAGCTCTGATTCTTCAGGAGGACAGATTTATTTGTGAAAAAGGCACTGAGCTGATCCTGAGTGTGTAGCACGGTTCAGCAGGTCAATAAAGTCAGCCTCATGTGGTTTAACTGAAAAATAATACATAATTAACTCATGTTCAAAATCACATTTTTCTTCACTGATAATATCACCATTATGCAGAAATGTATGTCCGTCAAAGGATCAATAGGTCAAAGTAACAATTAAATTGGACATGAACCAGTCAACCACTAACCCATTAAATGCTAAATGCTTTTTATGTAGTTGAGATAATTTAATAACGATTTTAAAAGAGGTAAAGACCTGACAGCAACAAGTTAAAAACTTTCCTTTGAGTTGGAGCCTAAAGTTTACACGTACATGTTTGTGTCTGATTAGAACTTATTTAAATCCAGAAATCACCAAACAATTTACCAAACTCTAAAGATAAATATTTCAAAAAATTCTGGATATTTACAAAGCTGAATTAGACAGAAAGGGGCCAGTATAACACACACAGACCTGCCGCTAACAACAAGCTAGCTTCAGCTAAACAGATTACTAGCCGGGTGACACGATTAATTTACTAAAACTGGCTACAAGAAAAATCACTACTGACTTATTTTGGTACGGAGTAGTCAGCTAACGCTTCACAGTGTCAAAAATGTTGTCATTTCATCAACTTACATTAGAAAATAGCTCCGAAACAGCGATAATGAACAGCGCTCTGTGGTGGAACTATTGGTGTCTGGGCTTTGTTTGGAACTATTGAGAGCTCCATGACCGACGTTACTTCTGCATTCCATTCTTTCTATTGGAGCCAATGGAAGTGTCCGAACTCTGTTTCTCTATGACGCTCGGTCGAGTTCACAGACAACTGAGGCAGAGTTTCAACGCTAATTTTAAGATAATGGTGGTCGATGCAGCAGAGGTGTCAAACAGCTGTCAGGCAGCCAGGAAATCTGGAGTTATGGAGTGAAATGACTGAAGGTGGAGCATCATGGTGATGACGTTCTGTGGGAGGAGACAGGACGACTGAGCTCAGCTGATCAGAGGACTGTGAGGAAAAGCCTCATGCAGACTTTTGATCTGATGTCATGAGCAAAGTTCTGACAGTTTGGGTCACTATGGTAGTTTTTGCTCAGTTTTTGTTCAGTATCTCTAGTGTCTTTCCTCACAGAACTCCACACACACTAGAATATGAATTACAGATCTCTGTGATTGCATTAATAGGAAAATATCATAGGTCTGTAACTATGGTATTGTAATGTTCTCTCAAATAAAGAGACTGTGGTTTGATTCTTAGGGCTTTACAGTATTTAGAACTAAAAACAACACTGATTAATGGTTGAATATTTTTTAAGTGTACTCGAGCCACTTTTATTGTCTTACCTTCTGTCTGAAAATAAGTCAATATCTTCAAAAACTCAATCTATTGACCAGCTGTGATTGTTTTCCTCAGCTTTTCTATTTTCATTTCACCAAATTCTGTGACCCTCTTGGATGCTCTAAATATTACGGGTGACAGGTGAGTTATCCCATTCACCTGCGTTTCCCTGCACCTCTCCTTCTTCGTAGCTCCTGCCATTCGCTGCTCGTACTACAAGCCAACTACAGCCACCATAAAAGCTCAAAATGATCTCAGTGTATTACCAAAAAACCTCCCGGTACAGACCGAACGCTGAGAAACACTCCTGGTGTGCTGAGGGCTTCAATTTAGACATCCTGGTACTCTACCGTTCAGTACCGGCCCACTTAAAGCACTGCTCGAGTCCAAGTCATGTGACTCAAGTCCACACCTCTGTAAAATAGAGTTCTAATGTATCAGTGTGACAAGCAAGAGTTTCAAATAGCAGATTAGCAGCTAATCACCTTTCAGCAGCAGCGTCTCTCCTGGTCCGACTAGCCATGAGGATTGCTCCTGTTAGAGGACTACTTTCTGTTACTAGAGACTCCACCTGTTTTGAGTGATGTCACTGGTGGGTATGGGCCTTACTGTAATTCAATTCAACTGATTTGGTTTAAAGTTCACAACACAAGTCATCTCAAAGCTCAGAACAAAGCAACCAATCCAAATCATGTCAGACCAGATTACAACCTGATGAAACACCACTTCAAAATGTTCCTGTAGCATTAGTTCAAGACAGAAAATGTTCCAATGAGTTATATTTAACATCTGCGTATACGTTATGAACAAACTTCCCATAAAGAATCCATTCAACCATGTCCAGGCAGACAAACAAGGCACTTGCCTCAGGCCCTAAGCTGGTTAGGGTCCCCAGAGAATGATTGTTTATGAATTAAATGCAGTAACAAAGTGTGTAGGCTCAGCGTGCTGCCCTTTAACCCCTCGAAGGTCAGATGTGTGTCCTTTGGGAAGCCTTCCAAAAAAGGGTTATAAATTAAGGCAACGGACTTGTTTTTTGCACAGCATGAGAGAGTTTTGGTTTTTACCAGATAAGTCCCTTTATAACCTAAAACCCTTTTTTGGATTATCATGACCTGGATGACTGAAAACTTCACCAGCATTTTGGAAAGCTTTGCTATTCTATGTGTAGAAAAGTGTAAAAATAAAAATAAAGCCCTCAGTAGCCGGGGAATGGATAAATTTTTAGTAGTAACCTCTACAGGTTTGTGCCAAGCACATGCACATTGACTGACAGCTGACGAGGTGGAAATTTGAATTTTATTGGCTGAAAAAGTTCACCGGTCAGAGAGAATTCAACGGGGTCTTTGGGAGGAAGGAGGGACTTCAGAAGAATGACATACAGTGTGGAACTCTACCCACTCTAGATCATAGTTTAGACCAGAAATATCATTTAAAACATTCATAAAACTTTGATACATAAACATGCTCCTCGTGTCAGCTTTAAGGTGAATATTCTTAGACAGGATCAAATTGAACTCAAAATGTGATCATATTTAAAAACATTTACCTCATTTCAAGTAGTGCTGTTTTAGCAGATAACTTTTTTTTTTTTAACTAAAATAAGATACAGTGGCTAAAAGTTTTTTTTTTTTTTTTTACAATTTCCTGAAAATCAGTTTTTGAAGGGCAACCTTAAAGGTCAACTTTACTTTCACTGTTTATAGGTTTTATGAAGGATGTCTCTGTTTTTTTGCACAGCATGGGAGTGTTTTGTGTTGGATATTAATGCTGTGGCTCTTTTTTAAAGCATATTGTGTCTCCTGTGACCTGCGCTGGGTTCAGCACCATGGACAGCTCCACTGTCACTGACTGTCTCCGGCTCCGCCCCTCTCCTGCAGCTCAGCGCGAACACACAGCTGGTCCGAATCAAGGATCACGGCAGAGAGATCATCCTGTCATTCAGGGGGAACAGGGGGGCCCTCAAAGTCCCTCTTGCCTTGGGCCCCCAAATGCCATGAAACTGCCCTGAATTCAACTGCTCTGCACTTCCTTTGAATGAATGGTAGATGATATGATTCTTACCCACTAATATTCTTCTCTGTTATTTTAATCCACAATTCATTTAGGCTATTAGACATTTTAATTGAATTTTCATCAATATAATTATTGTTGTGGGGCAGCTTGTTTCACACAGTGACAAGTGAAAACAGCAGAATCCTCCATCAACACAACGTGGACAAGACCGACTGGCTGAGGTCCAAAGAAGTCATTAACAGCTTGATCACCACATAGATCATTCTCACTCTGGACAGGACAGCTGGCTCCAGACTCCGGCTTTTTTTCCTGCCATATGACCGTACTGATCAGACAGTGTGAGGGTGTGAAGGTCACTTTGGGGTCAGCGAGGCAGATGTCTCTGGGGATTCAGTAGCCTGAGAGAAATCCCAGGTTTTGGTCAGAGCAGGAAGGGGGTTGAACTGCAGAATGCTGAAACATTTTCACTGACCAGAGTTCAAAGTTTTTAAGGGAAACTCTCACATGTTTGAGGAAGTACAGTCTGGGAGTGGAGTGTCAGGAAGAGGTCAGCTTATATAGTCCAATAGCATTAGGAATATGTAACTGGTTATGTATCAGTGTATGAGTTTGGATGCTTAATAGGGCAATTTATTCATTTACATAATGTTTATTTTGTGAGTGTGTGAAATCTTGTTTTGTAAATATCAAACGTCCATAAAAAAAAGCATCATTTAACCTTTATGTCTTCATATCACAGACACACTTTTCTATTTACAGTTTAAATCACATGAAGCTCTTAGTAATGACTCTAAATAGATCATTTTAATGTTTTATAAACACAGATTTTGTATTTTATGGGCGGAGTCTAAGTGGTGGCAGTGTTGTATAAAAACGTTAGCATTGGTTCTGCTCAGAAAGCCCTAAATCTCCCTGTTAAATGTCTCCTCAGCCTTCACTGCTTTCTACTGGAGCGGTTCATCACTCAGTCAAAGAAATCAGCTGTTCAAGCAGGGAGAGATGGGAAAAATCAGGAATCATGAGCTAAAAACACAACGGAGCTAATGAACACTATGGAGAAACCATACTGTATTTAAACACATTGCACTCTCAGATGTGAACATACTGTATATGTGCAGATGTGCACAACACACATACCTAAGGATTACATAGAGCCATTATTCACACACACACACTCACACACACACACACACACACATACATGCACACACATGAGCACATGTACATAAAAAAGAAACTGCAGTAAAAGAAATAAAAACAGAACAGAAGGTCCTCAAATAAAAATAAAGAACTAATCAATACAATTGTAGAATACAAATTTGTAAAGAGTTACAACTGAAATGATTTTAGCAACTGGCTGCAATATAACAAAGAGTGAAAAGTTTAAGGTGGTTTGAATACTTTCCGTACCCACTGTTTATACACAAGTGCACGTACAGGTGTCCTGCTTTGCCAGAATCCTTTTATTGTCCATGCAGAGCATCTCTACCAAAGGTCATAGCACACTATTCCTAGATATTTATGATATCATTAAACTTGTCTATTCAAAGCTGCAGAACCATTACAGCAGAATCCCAAAGAGAAGAGCAGAAGAACTGACGGCTAATAACCACCATGGTGATAACATGATGTCTAGATAAGGAATTTATTCATCAAATGTTTTATTTCATTTAATTATCACCAATTTACTTGGTTATATAAATAATACAGACTGAAATAGCTTCAGTACATAAAGTACAGCAGACCTCCTCATTTCTGACCTTGATATCAGCGAACAGCCGGCCAGACCAAACAGCCTCAGCAAACAATGATTTAATCAACCCATAGAGCTAGGCATATAGAGGCTGCACCCCACCTTTATTCTTTATGCACTCTTCTTCTGGCTTATTGTGGAGGAGTGAAATGAATAAAATCAGGTGGAGGTGGCAGTAGTTCTTGTTTTTACCTCTCACACACCAGCCCTAGCCCTAAAAATACAAGTATTTATTGGCTACATTTTACAGTATTTAATGGGGGCAGCAGATATGTATAGTACTGGATATGGCAGGTTTCTAATGAAAGTACTAATCCTAATACTCCCTCTAAGGCCAGGAATGCTTTAATGCCATTTGCAACATGGAGTAAAGCCACATGTCCAGGTGTGACCCTGCCTGCTTCCTGTGACCCTGAACAGAATCATTAAGGTATAGAAACCAGAGTTTATTGACACCATGTGACACCAGGAATTAAACCTCACCAAGATCAGCAGCAGTTTCATAAAATGTCCTTTCATCGCATCACAGGTGGAGTTTCATACAACAATAACAGCCTTCAGAATCTAATTCCACCAAATCACAACTGTTAGGACGGGAGCAGAACCTGCCAAATGTTTAAGCTGCTGCGTCTGTCCAACCAACCAGGCGTCCTTTCACACAGTCGCACAGATTGGTCCGATTTGGCTCAGACCTGCTGACCAGCTGGGTCTATTGTCAGTCCTAAGCTGAGGCTTGGTTCTGATGGTTACGGACCTCCTGCATGTGTCACACAGTGAGAATTTGATTTTAAAGTTTTTATTTGCATGATTTTTCTGGTTTTTATATTCATTTATTGCATGTTTTTATTTTTTCATCATTGCATGTGCTTTTAACCATTTTTTTGATCACTTTGGACTGATTGATTAGTAATGACTCACCTGTGGAGAGGTGGGTGTGGCCGGGAGGAGGCCTATTTAAGTGCCACACTAAGGTTGGAAAAGGAGGGACAGACACAGGCACAGAGGAACATGACTGAGGTGGAGAGGAGGGAGGCCAGGAGGCATCCCTGGCCCCCAGCCGGAGAGGAGAGGCCCCCCATGGCGGGAGGGGAGAGCCCCCCATGGCGGGAGAAGAGAGGACCCCCATGGCGGGAGAGGAGAGGCCCCCCATGGCGGGAGAAGAGAGGCCCCCCATGGCGGGAGAGGAGAGGCCCCCCCATGGCGGGAGAGGAGAGGCCCCCCCATGGCGGGAGAGGTCCACCATGGCGGGAGAGGGGAGAGGCCCCCCCATGGCGGGAGAGGGCCCCCCATGGCGGGAGAGGGGAGAGGCTCCCCATTGCGGGAGAGGGGAGAGGCCCCCCCATGGCGGGAGAGGTCCACCATGGCGGGAGAGGGGAGAGGCCCCCCCATGGCGGGAGGGGAGAGGCCCCCCATTGCGGGAGAGGGGAGAAGCCCCCTCATGGCGGGAGAGAGGAGAGGCCCCCCATGGCGGGAGAGGGGAGAGGCCCCCCCATGGCGGGAGAGGAGAGGCCCCCCATGGCGGGAGAGAGGAGAGGCCCCCCCATGGCGGGAGAGGGGAGAGGTCCACCATGGCGGGAGAGGGGAGAGGCCCCCTATGGCGGGGGAGGGGAGGGCCCCCATGGCGGGAGAGGTCCACCATGGCGGGAGAGGGGAGAGGCCCCCCCATGGCGGGAGAGGTCCACCATGGCGGGAGAGGGGAGAGGCCCCCTATGGCGGGAGAGGGGAGAGGCCCCCCATGGCGGGAGAGGTCCACCATGGCGGGAGAGGGGCCCCATGGCGGGAGAGGAGAGGGGCCCCCCCATGGCGGGAGAGGAGAGGCCCCCCATGGCGGGAGAGGGGAGAGGTCCCCCATGGCGGGAGAGGTCCACCATGGCGGGAGAGGGGAGAGGCCCCCCCATGGCGGGAGAGGGCCCCCCATGGCGGGAGAGGGGAGAGGTCCCCATGGCGGGAGAGGGGAGAGGCCCCCTATGGCGGGAGAGGGGAGAGGCCCCCCATGGCGGGAGAGGTCCACCATGGCGGGAGAGGGGAGAGGCCCCCCCATGGCGGGAGAGGGCCCCCCATGGCGGGAGAGGGGAGAGGTCCACCATGGCGGGAGAGGGGAGAGGCCCCCCATGGCGGGAGGGGGGAGAGGCCCCCCATGGCGGGAGAGAGGAGAGGTCCACCATGGCGGGTGAGGCCCCCCATGGCGGGAGAGGAGAGGGCCCCCATGGCGGGAGAATAGAGGCCCCCCCATGGCGGGAGAATAGAGGCCCCCCCATGGCGGGAGAGGAGAGGCCCCCCCATGGCGGGAGAGGAGAGGCCCCCCCATGGCGGGAGAGGGGAGAAGTCCACCATGGCGGGAGAGGGGAGAGGCCCCCCATGGCGGGAGAGGAGAGAGGCCCCCCATGGCGGGAGAGGTCCACCATGGCGGGAGAGGGGAGAGGCCCCCCATGGCGGGAGAGGGGAGAGGCCCCCCCATGGCGGGAGAGGAGAGGCCCCCCATGGCGGGAGAGAGGAGAGGCCCCCCCATGGCGGGAGAGGGCCCCCCATGGCGGGAGGGGAGAGGCCCCCCATTGCGGGAGAGGGGAGAAGCCCCCCATGGCGGGAGAGGGGAGAGGTCCACCATGGCGGGAGAGGGGAGAGGCCCCCCATGGCGGGAGAGGGGAGAGGCCCCCCATGGCGGGAGAGGGGAGAGGTCCACCATGGCGGGAGAGGGGAGAGGTCCACCATGGCGGGAGAGGTCCACCATGGCGGGGGAGGGGAGAGGCCCCCCATGGCGGGAGAGGGGAGAGGCCCCCCATGGGGGAGAGGGGAGAGGTCCACTATGGCGGGAGAGGCCCCCCATGGTGGGAGAGGCCCCCCATGGCGGGAGAGGGGAGAGGCTCCCCATGGCGAAGAGGAGAGGTCCACCATGGCGGGAGAGGGGAGAGGTCCACCATGGCGGGAGAGGGGAGAGGCCCCCTATGGCGGGAGAGGGGAGAGGCCCCCCCATGGCGGGAGAGGTCCCCCATGGCGGGAGAGGGGAGAGGCCCCCCATGGCGGGAGGGGAGAGGCCCCCCATGGCGGGAGAGGGGAGAGGTCCACCATGGCGGGAGAGGGGAGAGGTCCACTATGGCGGGAGAGGGGAGAGGCCCCCCATGGCGGGGGAGGGGAGAGGCCCCCCCATGGCGGGAGAGGAGAGGCCCCCCATGGCGGGAGGGGAGAGGCCCCCCATGGCGGGAGAGGGGAGAGGCCCCCCATGGCGGGAGGGGAGAGGCCCCCCATGGCGGGAGAGGGGAGAGGCCACTATGGCGGGAGAGGCCCCCCATGGTGGGAGAGGCCCCCCATGGCGGGAGAGGGGAGAGGCTCCCCATGGCGGAGAGGGGAGGCCCCCCCATGGCGGGAGAGGGGAGAGGTCCACTATGGCGGGAGAGGCCCCCCATGGTGGGAGAGGCCCCCCATGGCGGGAGAGGGGAGAGGCTCCCCATGGCGGGAGGGGAGAGGCCCCCCATTGCGGGAGAGGGGAGAAGCCCCCTCATTGCGGGAGAGAGGAGAGGCCCCCCATGGCGGGAGAGGGGAGAGGCCCCCCATGGCGGGAGAGAGGAGAGGTCCACCATGGCGGGTGAGGCCCCCCATGGCGGGAGAGGGGAGAGGCCCCCCATGGCGGGAGGGGAGAGGCCCCCCATGGCGGGAGAGGGGAGAGGTCCCCATGGCGGGAGAGGGGAGAGGCCCCCCATGGCGGGAGAGGTCCACCATGGCGGGAGAGGGGAGAGGCCCCCCATGGCGGGAGAGGGGAGGGGCCCCCCATGGCGGGAGGGGGAGAGGCTCCCCATGGCGAAGAGGAGAGGCCCCCTCATGGCGGGAGAGAGGAGAGGTCCACCATGGCGGGAGAGGTCCACCATGGCGGGAGAGGGGAGAGGTCCACCATGGCGGGAGAGGGGAGAGGCCCCCCATGGCGGGAGAGGGGAGAGGCCCCCCATGGCGGGAGAGGGGAGAGGGCCCCCATGGCGGGAGAGGGGGGAGGTCCACCATGGCGGGAGAGGAGAGGCCCCCCCATGGCGGGAGAGGAGAGGCCCCCCCATGGGGGAGAGGTCCACCATGGCGGGAGAGGGGAGAGGCCCCCCATGGCGGGAGAGGGGAGAGGCCCCCCATGGCGGGAGAGGGGAGAGGCCCCCCATGGCGGGAGAGGTCCACCATGGCGGGAGAGGGGAGAGGCCCCCCATGGCGGGAGGGGGGAGAGGCCCCCCATGGCGGGAGAGGGGAGAGGCCCCCCATGGCGGGGGAGGAGAGGCCCCCCCATGGCGGGAGAGGGCCCCCCATGGCGGGAGGGGAGAGGCCCCCCATTGCGGGAGAGGGGAGAAGCCCCCTCATTGCGGGAGAGAGGAGAGGCCCCCCATGGCGGGAGAGGGGAGAGGCCCCCCATGGCGGGAGAGAGGAGAGGTCCACCATGGCGGGTGAGGCCCCCCATGGCGGGAGAGGGGAGAGGCCCCCCCATGGCGGGAGAGGAGAGGCCCCCCATGGCGGGAGAGGGGAGAGGTCCACCATGGCGGGAGAGGGGAGAGGCCCCCCCATGGCGGGAGAGAGGAGAGGCCCCCCCATGGCGGGAGAGGTCCACCATGGCGGGAGAGGGGAGAGGCCCCCCATGGCGGGAGAGGGGAGAGGTCCCCCATGGCGGGAGAGGGGAGAGGTCCACCATGGCGGGAGAGGGGAGAGGCCCCCCGTGGCGGGGGAGGAGAGGCCCCCCATGGCGGGGGGGGGGAGAGGCTCCCCATGGCGAAGAGGAGAGGCCCCCCATGGCGGGAGAGGGGAGAGGTCCACCATGGCGGGAGAGGGGAGAGGCCCCCCATGGCGGGAGGGGGGAGAGGCCCCCCATGGCGGGAGAGGTCCTCATGGCGGGAGAGAGGAGAGGCCCCCCATGGCGGGAGAGAGGAGAGGCCCCCCCATGGCGGGAGAGGAGAGGCCCCCCATGGCGGGAGAGGGGAGAGGTCCACCATGGCGGGAGAGGCCCCCCATGGTGGGAGAGGCCCCCCATGGCGGGAGAGGGGAGATGCTCCCCATGGCGGGAGGGGAGAGGCCCCCCATGGCGGGAGAGGGGAGAGGCCCACCATGGCGGGAGAGGGGAGAGGCCCCCCATGGCGGGAGAGGGGAGAGGCCCCCCATGGCGGGAGAGGGGAGAGGTCCCCCATGGCGGGAGAGGTCCACCATGGCGGGAGAGGCCCCCCATGGCGGGAGAGGGGAGAGGCCCCCCATGGCGGGAGAGGGGAGAGGCCCCCCATGGCGGGAGAGGAGAGGCCCCCCCATGGCGGGAGAGGGGAGAGGCCCCCCCATGGCGGGAGAGGAGAGGCCCCCCCATGGCGGGAGAGGAGAGGCCCCCCCATGGCGGGAGAGGGGAGAAGTCCACCATGGCGGGAGAGGAGAGGCCCCCCATGGCGGGAGAGGAGAGAGGCCCCCCATGGCGGGAGAGGTCCACCATGGCGGGAGAGGGGAGAGGCCCCCCATGGCGGGAGAGGGGAGAGGCCCCCCATGGCGGGAGGGGAGAGGCCCCCCATGGCGGGAGAGGGGAGAGGCCCCCCATGGCGGGAGAGGGGAGAGGCCCCCCATGGCGGGAGAGGGGAGAGGTCCACCATGGCGGGAGAGGCCCCCCATGGCGGGAGAGGAGAGAGGCCCCCCCATGGCGGGAGAGGTCCACCATGGCGGGAGAGGGGAGAGGCCCCCCATGGCGGGAGAGGGGAGAGGCCCCCCATGGCGGGAGAGGGGAGAGGTCCACTATGGCGGGAGAGGCCCCCCATGGTGGGAGAGGCCCCCCATGGCGGGAGAGGGGAGAGGCTCCCCATGGCGAAGAGGAGAGGCCCCCTCATGGCGGGGGAGGAGAGGCCCCCCCATGGCGGGAGAGGAGAGGCCCCCCCATGGCGGGAGAGGGGAGAAGTCCCCATGGCGGGAGAGGTCCCCCATGGCGGGAGAGGGGAGGGGCCCCCATGGCGGGAGAGGGGAGAGGCCCCCCATGGCGGGAGGGGAGAGGCCCCCCATGGCGGGAGAGGGGAGAGGCCCCCCATGGCGGAGAGGAGAGGCCCCCCATGGCGGGAGAGAGGAGAGGTCCACCATGGCGGGTGAGGCCCCCCATGGCGGGAGAGGAGAGGGCCCCCATGGCGGGAGAGGGGAGATGTCCACCATGGCGGGAGAGGAGAGGCCCCCCCATGGCGGGAGAGGTCCACCATGGCGGGAGAGGGGAGAGGTCCACTATGGCGGGAGAGGCCCCCCATGGTGGGAGAGGCCCCCCATGGCGGGAGAGGGGAGAGGCTCCCCATGGCGAAGAGGAGAGGCCCCCTCATGGCGGGAGAGAGGAGAGGTCCACCATGGCGGGAGAGGCCCCCCATGGCGGGAGGGGAGAGGCCCCCCATGGCGGGAGAGGGGAGAGGCCCCCCCATGGCGGGAGAGGAGAGGCCCCCCATGGCGGGAGAGAGGAGAGGTCCACCATGGCGGGTGAGGCCCCCCATGGCGGGAGAGGAGAGGGCCCCCATGGCGGGAGAGGAGAGGCCCCCCATGGCGGGAGGGGAGAGGCCCCCCATGGCGGGGGAGGGGGGAGTCCCCCATGGCGGGAGGGGAGAGGCCCCCCATGGCGGGAGAGGGGAGAGGTCCACCATGGCGGGAGAGGGGAGAGGCCCCCCATGGCGGGAGAGGAGAGGCCCCCCATGGCGGGAGAGAGGAGAGGTCCACCATGGCGGGTGAGGTCCCCCATGGCGGGAGAGGGGAGAGGCCCCCCATGGCGGGAGAGGAGAGAGGCCCCCCATGGCGGGAGAGGTCCCCCATGGTGGGAGAGGCCCCCCATGGCGGGAGAGGGGAGAGGCCCCCCCATGGCGGGAGAGGAGAGGCCCCCCATGGCGGGAGAGAGGAGAGGCCCCCCCATGGCGGGAGAGGAGAGGCCCCCCATGGCGGGAGAGGGGAGAGGTCCACCATGGCGGGGGAGGGGAGAGGCCCCCCATGGCGGGAGAGGGGAGAGGTCCCCATGGCGGGAGGGGAGGGCCCCCCTGGCGGGAGAGGGGAGAGGCCCCCCCATGGCGGGAGAGGGTCCCCCATGGCGGGAGAGGGGAGAGGTCCACCACGGCGGGAGAGGGGAGAGGCCCCCCATGGCGGGAGAGGGGGGAGGTCCACCATGGCGGGAGAGGGGAGGGGCCCCCCCATGGCGGGAGAGGGCCCCCCATGGCGGGAGGGGAGAGGCCCCCCATTGCGGGAGAGGGGAGAAGCCCCCCATGGCGGGAGAGGTCCACCATGGCGGGAGAGGGGAGAGGCCCCCCCATGGCGGGAGAGGTCCCCCCATGGCGGGAGAGGAGAGGCCCCCCATGGCGGGAGGGGAGAGGCCCCCCATGGCGGGAGAGGGGAGAGGCCCCCCATGGCGGGAGGGGAGAGGCCCCCCATGGCGGGAGAGGGGAGAGGTCCACTATGGCGGGAGAGGCCCCCCATGGTGGGAGAGGCCCCCCATGGCGGGAGAGGGGAGAGGCCCCCCATGGCGGGAGAGGGGGGAGGCCCCCCATGGCGGGAGAGGTCCACCATGGCGGGAGAGGGGAGAGGCCCCCATGGCGGGAGGGGAGAGGCTCCCCATTGCGGGAGAGGGGAGAGGCCCCCCATGGCGGGAGAGGGGAGAGGCCCCCCCATGGCGGGAGAGGTCCACCATGGCGGGAGAGGGGAGAGGCCCCCCCATGGCGGGAGAGGGCCCCCCATGGCGGGAGGGGGAGAAGTCCACCATGGCGGGAGAGGAGAGGCCCCCCATGGCGGGAGAGGGGAGAGGCCCCCCCGGGGGGGGAGAGGAGAGGCCCCCCATGGCGGGAGAGGGGAGAGGCCCCCCATGGCGGGAGAGGTCCACCATGGCGGGAGAGGGGAGAGGCCCCCCCATGGCGGGAGAGGGGAGAAGTCCACCATGGCGGGAGAGGAGAGGCCCCCCCATGGCGGGAGAGGGGAGAGGTCCCCCATGGCGGGAGAGGTCCACCATGGCGGGAGAGGGGAGAGGCCCCCCATGGCGGGAGAGGGGAGAGGCCCCCCATGGCGGGAGAGGGGAGAAGTCCACCATGGCGGGAGAGGAGAGGCCCCCCCATGGCGGGAGAGGGGAGAGGTCCACCATGGCGGGAGAGGTCATGGCGGGAGAGGGGAGAGGTCCACCATGGCGGGAGGGGGAGAGGCCCCCCATGGCGGGAGAGGGGAGAGGCCCCCCCATGGCGGGAGAGGTCCACCATGGCGGGAGAGGGGAGAGGCCCCCCCATGGCGGGAGAGGAGAGGCCCCCCATGGCGGGAGAGGGGAGAGGTCCACCATGGCGGGAGAGGGGAGAGGCCCCCCATGGCGGGAGAGGGGAGAGGCCCCCCCATGGCGGGAGAGGTCCACCATGGCGGGAGAGGGGAGAGGCCCCCCATGGCGGGAGAGGGGAGAGGCCCCCTATGGCGGGAGAGGGGAGAGGCCCCCCATGGCGGGAGAGGTCCACCATGGCGGGAGAGGGGAGAGGCCCCCCATGGCGGGAGGGGAGAGGCCCCCCATGGCGGGAGGGAGGAGAGGTCCCCCATGGCGGGAGAGGGGAGAGGCCCCCCCATGGCGGGAGAGGTCCACCATGGCGGGAGGGGAGAGGCCCCCCCATGGCGGGAGAGGAGAGGCCCCCCATGGCGGGAGAGGGGAGAAGTCCACCATGGCGGGAGAGGGGAGAGGCCCCCCATGGCGGGAGAGGAGAGAGGCCCCCCATGGCGGGAGAGGTCCACCATGGCGGGAGAGGGGAGAGGCCCCCCATGGCGGGAGAGGGGAGAGGCCCCCCATGGCGGGAGAGGGGAGAGGCCCCCCATGGCGGGAGAGGGGAGAGGCCCCCCATGGCGGGAGAGGAGACGGAGGACCTCTGGGATTTGTTCCTGTTTCTTTATGCAAGGTTTTAAGTTTTTTAACACTAGATTTGATTTGATCTACTTTTAGCTTTTATTTTAACTGACAGTTTGTAGAGAGAGAAAAAAAGATAATTCATTTCCTCTCAGCTGGTGTCTGTGTGCTTACGTGTTCCTGAGCTGCTGCTCCCCCCTGGTTTGGCCCTCGGGGTCATGGTCAGACCTTCTGGGGCCCCGGCTACACATGCATCTCCACATCACTGCTGTTCTTCAGCAGCCTGCAGCAGTAACACACACGTTCTACCAGTAAACAACAAACCCCATGTGATGGATGGGCATCATTTTCAAAAGTACACTGGGATGGCATATATATAAAAGAGTATTAGTAATATTAAAAGTAACAAATAAATAAACACTACATTTCCTAAATTATCATTCACAAGATTTCAAATCATGAATTTAAATTGTAAGGCTCTGCAGGTCAAAGAAAACATGTCTGTCCATCTATCCATCTGTGTGTGTGTGTGTGTGTGTGTGTGTGTGTGTGTGTGTGTGTGTGTGTGTGTGTGTGTGTGTGTGTGTGTGTGTCTGACTGTCCGTTTGTTCGTCTGTTTGTGTAGTTTGTGTGTTCTCCTGAGTCATGTGTGTGCTTCCTCCAGGTTGATCTAAAACAGCCTCTCCAGTCTCCCTCTGATTCACGTCAGACGGTTCTTTCAGCAGAGATATGAAGGCGTTCCTGTTAGACCTGACCTTTGACCCTTTGGACCTGTGGTTGCACCAGAGGTTCTCCATTTAGCTTTTGGTGATATTTATCCTTCCATGTAAACGACCTGTGATGTGAACCTAAAGAAAAGTGGTTCATCTCCTGGAAACTCTTCCAAACACACTAAATGTTTTTAATGTAAATATATTGATAGAAACATGAAGGTTTCACAGACCCACTGAGTCCTGGGACCTGGTTTTTCACAGACTACTTCTGTAGTTTGAGTCCATTTTGTACTAAATAAATGAAAAATCCTTTATTATTTATTTGCTGTTGTTCATCTGATGCTTGATTCTCCTGACTGTTGGACCTGATCAGGTCCAGATTGTTTTTGAATCATCTCCTGGTCTGTATGCTCTTTACTTTTCTCTCTTGGTCTCATTTACAATAAAAAACTACAAATCCCAGTGCTGTTTCCCAGAGCTGATCCTGGTCATATGACCAGGCAGAGGGAGCAGGTGGTTTGTGGTCATATGATGTTATTAGCCCAGGCTGAGCAGCAGCTACGTCTTAGTTGACTCACAGCTTAAATCACTTCCTACGTTGAAAGGTAACGCTCCTTTTTCACTCCGTGTTTTTCTGCCTTTAAGGAGGGATGCTGCAGCTTCACAGAGAGAGAGAGAGAGCAGTGGGAGGAGGGGAGGGCAAGAGAGGGGGAGGAGAGAAGAGGAAAGGACAGGGGGGATGGGAGGCCATCAGAGATGCTTTCTGTAGACAATAGAGCACAGATGTTCACACTGCAGAAGTCTATCTGCTGTAAACACATTGTGCCTGTGTGATGAGTGTGTTTGGATGGATGCCGTAACGTTGGAGACGTGCTATAAAACAACGTGGAACGTGGCCATATCACAGTTTGGGGTTTTCATTGTGACACTTTGTTTTTGCCTCGTGGAAAAACAGTTTTTACTGATTCTGGCACTGGTCTGGAGCACAGCTTTAACAGGAAGGAGTGGTTACCTCACTCACAGGAGTCTGCTGGACCAGATCAGTCTGTGGAGTCCCAGAACATCAGTAAACATGGCCGTCAGGTCATCACAGTCTGGACCACCACCAGCTCATCCAGTCAGAGGAGAGCCTGTTACCTACTGAAGGCTTTAGAGGAAAGAGTTTATTAGTTCAGTCATTTCAAAGGAAGACTGAGTTACAATATTTATTAGATCATCAATATAGAAAATTATACCTGCACATCCAACTAAAATACACACATGCACGCACGCACGCACACACACACACACACACAGATAGTAAATCATTTTTTCTCTTCGCATGTCACATGTTAGATTTCATGATGTTTGACGTTTAATGATATTTGTTTAAATATATATTCTAGACTGAGAAACAGTCAAGTTTCAGACCACTTGAAGAATGGCAAAAATCACATTTTAATATTTGGATCTTAACAAGATTCCAAGTAGAGCTTCAACATGAAACAGGAAGAAATGGGAGTGAGAAGAACGACTTCCTGAGCAGCAGTTTATTGAAAACAGCACTTAAACTGAAACAGGCCGTTTCACAGCTGACCTAAAGTTTAGAACCAGGTGCCTTTAAAAGGCCTAATCTGTGCAAAGATGTGGATTCAGTCACACCGTCATGACGTTCTGATGGAAAAGGCAAACCCCCTCTCCCTTTCTGACCATGGTCAGGTTGTTGACCTACATCAGCAGGTCTCGACCTCACTGCTGAGGTGGGACGCAGTCAGACAGTCACTGGTCATTTCTTTAATGATCCAGAGGGTTATGGAACACAAAGTCAGAAACATTTCACCAGCACCGAGCTGGAACTGTCTGTCCATCAACTGGACGATCCTCAACCCGACCTAGAACTGTTACTGGTGCCGACTGCAGCCCCATAACCAGCAGACGGCACCTGAGACTGAAGAGCTTAAAAATCAAAAACGTCTTCAAAGACCTCGTCTCCTTCAGCGCCACAGAACTGACCGTTTGGACTTTGTCAGAGAGCACCAAACATGGGACACTGATAGATGGACGTTTTATTCTCTGATGAGACTAAATGGAACCTTGATGGTCCTGATGGTTTCCAACGTTACTGGCAGATCCCACCTGAGGTGTTTCTACTCCCCACAGTGGAGCGGGCGCCATAATGGTCTGGGCTGTTTTTTCCTTCAGTGGAACAACGGAGACCCAGGAGGTTCAGACGGCCGCTGGCTCTGTCCAGATGTTCCAGAGAGCATCCCTCATGACTGAGGGCCCTCATCTGGAACAGCTGGATTTATCAACAGGACAACGCTACAGGACACAATGTCCACAGGACAGGGACTTCCTCCAGGAGAATAACATCAGTCTTTTGGACCATCCTGTGTGTTCTCCTAACCTGAATCTAACTGAGAACCTTTGGTGATGGATGACAAGGGAAGTTTACAAAATGGACATCAGTTCCAGACAGTGGAGGCCCTGTGAGCACTAGGAATGTTCCCACTCACCTCATGGAAACGCTTGGATCAAACACTAACGGAGGAGTTACTCAGAACTGAGTTCATGTTTGGAGCTTTGATTTCTGTTTACAGGTGTTTTAGGAGGAGGAGTTCTAAAATTTAGATCAGCTGTGAAACTGACTGAAGTTGTAAAGGTGGTATTCTGGACACAAGCAGCAGATGGGCTGAGGGACTTTTCATGAACCTGTAAAGGCTCAGATTAGCACAGACTGGATCAAGGAAAATAAAATATGAAAAAGTTGCAAAGAATGCCTTTAATTACATTTACATGAACTATTGGTTTCATTATAAAACATATGCAGTTAGTGCCAACAAAACCATACAATACCATATCACATCATACTATAATCAGGTTATTATAGAGTTCGGGTATTATAGAATCTTCCTCTTTCTTAAATTTCAGACCCCAGTTCGTTTCCCCTCCCATAGACTGTCTGCGCAGAGCGCTGGTTTAAGGCGGTGGTTCTTGTGTAACTCCGTCTGGATGTAGCAGCTGACTGTGGCGAGTTCAGGAGCCGACGCGGTGAGAGTGATCACGGTGGAACAGGGTTCTCATGCAGCTCGTAGGCCTCAGACCTAGACCTGGGTCCTGGTCTCATCACTAATGCACTGGCTTGTCTCCTGACTCTTTCACATTATGTGCTGCAGATGGCTGAATGTATTTCTCGGCTCACCACTCTGTGATGAGGTTCACCACAGCCCAGTCCTGACCTCCTGACATGCTGCTGGTTCCCTGACTCAGAGTAAATCTGAACGACAGACATTTTATAATCTCCTGAATCAGATTTATGATGATTTCACTGAATTCCTGCTAATTGTTCTTCAGACCTGATGAAAGCTGAACTTGATGCTTTTTTAGAGCTTTTTGTTGTGAATTGGTGCTTTATAAATAAACAGAACTAAATCTATTAGTTTCAGATGAACTGGTTGAGTCGATGTCTAGATGTTAGAGTTTGTTTCTGTCAGACGATCAGAGACTCTGACAGATCTAAAGATCCAGTTCAAAGTTAAAGGAATTATTTCACTTGTGTGTTTAAATAAACACACATGGTAGAAGAAATTACTTCACCTTTCCATCCATGTGCATTCAGGCGATCACCTGTTCATAAAGTCATTATTTAAATCTACAATAAACAATGTGGAGATCTGAAAATGAGGCTTCACAATAACAAATGTTCTTATTATGAGTCATAACTGTCATTTTCACCTGTCTGATGTAGAAAAATCATCAAGTTCCTATTATCTGAAATAATTAGTAGATGATTGTTTTGTTTCTTTATGGTTTTTGAGGTTCTTTAGACTAAACCTTCTTGTAAAGCACACATTTACCAGATATATTACAGCATCAATGAAACAATAACCCTCATTCTAAAGTTGATTGTGTATTTCTGAGGCTACCTGATGCTAAGCTAATAGGACAGCACCTGAAATCCCCTGATCATTGTTACCATCAGACCTTAACCCAGGTTTACCTCTAATACTGAGTGTTTCTGTGAAACCTGCACAGACACAACCAGACATTCAGCTGTGTCAGCAAAGCATGAGGTCCAAAAGCTCCCGATCATTTGTGGGTAGTGTTTACATATGGCTGCAGTTCAGAACTGCCATCTGCTGTGGTGTGTGCACAATCATGCATTCATGCTTTGGCAAACAGTGTCACTATGTAAATAATTAGATTTCCTTGGCAGTGCATAAAAGTGTTTGGCAGGAATGACTCTAAGAGCAGTCCCACTGCCCTCTGGTGAACCGTCAGCGCCTCCAGTTCACCTGCATGATGGATTCTACAAGAATCCAATGTTTCATCTTTGCATCTTCCATCCAAGCACTGAACACTTGTTTGACCTTTGATTGGTGCAGGTTGGGTTTGTTGTGTTAGAGGTATAGTCCTGGTCCTCAGAAACCACAATGCTGCATGTTTTAGACGTGTCCTTGTCTCAACAGCAGTTGTCAAATCGAGTTTTTTCCATCTGAGGCAGCTGGCTAAAATAAAACTGATTTGTTCACACCAGCATTTTGAAACAGAAATCCATGCATTTGTTACCACCCAGTTGGGTTACTGTAACGCTCTTTATACTGGAGTCAGTGCATCTCCCAGCTCCAGAGGGTCTAAAATAGCCAAATGATAGACCTTCAGTTCTGCTCTGCATACTTTATAGTCTGGTTTACCAGGCTAGGTCTAAAATGCAGCTACACGCTTTTCAACTGGAACACAAAGGTTTTTATTCCATTTTTGCTGTTTTGGCCTCCCAGCACTGGCTGCTGGTTTGTTTTAGGATCCATTTTAAAGTTTTTTTATTTGCTTTTAAAGCCTTAAAGGGCCTTGCCCCACCCTTCCTGTCAGAGCTGCTGCATCGCTACACACTACTACTCTATGATCAGCTGCTCCTGGTTGTACTAAAGACTAAGCTCAAGCTCAGAGGAGATTGTGCTTTTGCTGTGGAACCTTTCAAACTTTGGAACGACCTTCCTCTGTTCATCAGACAGGCCTCTTCCTGTCTAAGTTCAAATCCGCCCCTAAAACTCACCTTTTCCCCAAACCTTTGACTCCAATTGACATATTGAATTGAATCAAATGTTTAGTCTTAATTTAAATAGAGTATGATTTTATTTTAATCTAGTTTAATTTTAATCTAGTTTAATTTACTATTTTTATAACTTTTTCTATGTTCATAGATTTTATGATTATTACTGTTAGTATAAAGCTGATTTTATTTTATATTGAATAGATTTTTTGGTTTATCATGTGATTGTTTATTTTATTGTACAGCACTTTGGTCTTGTGCTTATGAAGTGCTTTATAAATACATTTTGTATGGTACGGTAAGGTATGGTACTGTATGGTGTGGTATGGTATGGTATGGTATGGTATGATATGGTATGGTACGGTAAGGTATGGTACTGTATGGTCCGGTATGGTATGATATGGTATGGTACGGTATGGTACGGTAAGGTATGGTACTGTATGGTATGGTATGGTAAGGTACGGTACAATATGGTATGGTATGGTATGATACGGTACGGTATGGTATGAGACGGTATGGTACGGTATGATACGTTACGGTACGGTATGGTAGGGTATGGTACGGTATGATACGGTACGGTACGGTATGGTAGGGTATGGTACGGTATGATACGGTACGGTATGGTACAGTATGGTATGGTACGGTACGGTATGGTATGATACAGTACGGTATGGTATGTTATGGTACGGTATGGTACAGTATGGTATGGTATGATATGGTACGGTATGGTAAAGTATGATACGGTACGGTACGGTATGGTATGATACGGTACGGTATGGTATGTAGGGGTATAACGATATTAAAACGTCACAATATGTCTCGTTGAGATGACTTCCATCTCGCGAGCCCTCATGACCGGATTATATAATGGGTATTTGCATTTGGGCTGGTTACTAGGCAACACATGTCAACGTCGAAAAACGATACGGTTTATGTTGTCATTGAAGCATGAAAACAAATAAATGACCATCTATTTATAAAAAAAAGTGAGAGAAAACTTCAGAGCGCATTGCTCCGAAAGTGAAGGTAAACATAATCAGCTGTGGAGAGGGAGAGGGATGTCTGGGCTTCCCTCCCGGACCTGTTACCTTGGTGACCCAACCTTGGATAAGCAGAAGGAAATGGATGGATGGAAATCCATCCATCCATCCATTTTCTGTAGCTGCTTAGTCCTCCACAGAGGGTCGCGGGGGGAGCTGGTGCCTATCTCCAGTGGTCAGGGGGCGAGAGGCGGGGGACACCCTGGACGGGTCGCCAGTCCATCACAGGGCCACACAGAGATGAATGAGACAAACAACCACACACCCACTCACACCTAAGGACAATTTACCAGCCCAATCAGCCTGACAGTCATGTCTTTGGACTGTGGGAGGAAACCGGAGTACCCGGAGGAAACCCACGCACGCACGGGGAGAACATGCAAACTCCACGCAGAAAGGCCGCAGAGCTGGGATGCGAACCCACGACCTCCTTGCTGCGAGGCAACAGTGCTAACCAACTGCGCCACCATGCAGCCCATGGATGGAAATGTCCCAATAATTTCTGTAGCTTCCTGATTCTAAACTAGCTACACGATTGTAGCCCTGCCTTTCATTCACATGACTACAGAGCTCTCCTTCACAGTGCTAAAAGCTTTTTGTATGCATGATGTATGATCTCTCATTTCCTCTTATTTAGACTTTATACATTAGTTCACACAGACATGTTTTACCTCTCACTAATACACCCAAGATGATTGGTAGTGTGTGTGCGTGTGTGATATATCAGGAGTATATTTATGTGTGATCTTGTTCTTGTGAGTGTGTGTGTGAGAGGGAAATATTTTTGTCTTAAACTCAGCTCATACTGGAGGACCTGTGTTCACACACACCTGTGTGCTCCAGACTAACCTCCTGCAGCTGCTGATGGTCAGGTCGTCCATACGTTCATCTGCAGCTCCTGAACTTCCTGAATCCTCTGGAAGCAGCAGGACAGTTTCAGCGTTTCACTCACAGTTTTTCCATTTAGTTTATCTTTAATAAATAATGACCTGCTGGTTTCAGTCCAGTGTGTTTCTGTCTGTGAGGTTTAACTCATTTTAGAACCTGTTCAATACCAGATCAGTTTTCTAATGTCCTGATAACAAACCGAAAACCGGAAGAAAACCGGTTTTGACTGATTCTATGAATCCAATGACCTGTAAAGATATAAACAATAAAAGAAAATTCATGTAAAATGAATAATGAGACAGACAGGAATAAGAAGTGATGCCACCTTTAGCCTTGCTGTGGTATCAGCGTTGCTACAGGACATCAAACATGTACCGAGTGTCACTTTAAAAGCATAAGAAGTGACATAACAGAGTGACCTGAATGTTGGACGGCAGCTGAGGCTCTTTATTAAAGCGGGGATGGAGGATGTGAGGACTCAGGGAGACCAGAGGCTGACCTATCCAGGATAACGAGCCGGAGCTCCCTGATGTGTGAATAAAGGCTGGACGGACATCGTTAGAATAATCAGACCTGACAAAGCACGGTGATACTGTAACATGTAACTGTTACACTGCTCTCTACTTCTCATCATCTGTTTTCTCAAACCTTGTTTTTTTGTTTTATTATTTGTTTGATTTCTGCTCCTCAGAGCCCAAACACAGCGTTTATCTCCGTCTTTAAGGTGTTTTTACTGTTGATCAGAATAAGTTGAGCTGAAGCTCAGAGCTGCAG
>SSNR01000271.1:498798-511132 GCA_006937965.1 Callopanchax toddi | reverse complement strand
TACGGTACGGTATGGTAGGGTATGGTACGGTATGATACGGTACGGTATGGTACAGTATGGTATGGTACGGTACGGTATGGTATGATACAGTACGGTATGGTATGTTATGGTACGGTATGGTACAGTATGGTATGGTATGATATGGTACGGTATGGTAAAGTATGATACGGTACGGTACGGTATGGTATGATACGGTACGGTATGGTATGTAGGGGTATAACGATATTAAAACGTCACAATATGTCTCGTTGAGATGACTTCCATCTCGCGAGCCCTCATGACCGGATTATATAATGGGTATTTGCATTTGGGCTGGTTACTAGGCAACACATGTCAACGTCGAAAAACGATACGGTTTATGTTGTCATTGAAGCATGAAAACAAATAAATGACCATCTATTTATAAAAAAAAGTGAGAGAAAACTTCAGAGCGCATTGCTCCGAAAGTGAAGGTAAACATAATCAGCTGTGGAGAGGGAGAGGGATGTCTGGGCTTCCCTCCCGGACCTGTTACCTTGGTGACCCAACCTTGGATAAGCAGAAGGAAATGGATGGATGGAAATCCATCCATCCATCCATTTTCTGTAGCTGCTTAGTCCTCCACAGAGGGTCGCGGGGGGAGCTGGTGCCTATCTCCAGTGGTCAGGGGGCGAGAGGCGGGGGACACCCTGGACGGGTCGCCAGTCCATCACAGGGCCACACAGAGATGAATGAGACAAACAACCACACACCCACTCACACCTAAGGACAATTTACCAGCCCAATCAGCCTGACAGTCATGTCTTTGGACTGTGGGAGGAAACCGGAGTACCCGGAGGAAACCCACGCACGCACGGGGAGAACATGCAAACTCCACGCAGAAAGGCCGCAGAGCTGGGATGCGAACCCACGACCTCCTTGCTGCGAGGCAACAGTGCTAACCAACTGCGCCACCATGCAGCCCATGGATGGAAATGTCCCAATAATTTCTGTAGCTTCCTGATTCTAAACTAGCTACACGATTGTAGCCCTGCCTTTCATTCACATGACTACAGAGCTCTCCTTCACAGTGCTAAAAGCTTTTTGTATGCATGATGTATGATCTCTCATTTCCTCTTATTTAGACTTTATACATTAGTTCACACAGACATGTTTTACCTCTCACTAATACACCCAAGATGATTGGTAGTGTGTGTGCGTGTGTGATATATCAGGAGTATATTTATGTGTGATCTTGTTCTTGTGAGTGTGTGTGTGAGAGGGAAATATTTTTGTCTTAAACTCAGCTCATACTGGAGGACCTGTGTTCACACACACCTGTGTGCTCCAGACTAACCTCCTGCAGCTGCTGATGGTCAGGTCGTCCATACGTTCATCTGCAGCTCCTGAACTTCCTGAATCCTCTGGAAGCAGCAGGACAGTTTCAGCGTTTCACTCACAGTTTTTCCATTTAGTTTATCTTTAATAAATAATGACCTGCTGGTTTCAGTCCAGTGTGTTTCTGTCTGTGAGGTTTAACTCATTTTAGAACCTGTTCAATACCAGATCAGTTTTCTAATGTCCTGATAACAAACCGAAAACCGGAAGAAAACCGGTTTTGACTGATTCTATGAATCCAATGACCTGTAAAGATATAAACAATAAAAGAAAATTCATGTAAAATGAATAATGAGACAGACAGGAATAAGAAGTGATGCCACCTTTAGCCTTGCTGTGGTATCAGCGTTGCTACAGGACATCAAACATGTACCGAGTGTCACTTTAAAAGCATAAGAAGTGACATAACAGAGTGACCTGAATGTTGGACGGCAGCTGAGGCTCTTTATTAAAGCGGGGATGGAGGATGTGAGGACTCAGGGAGACCAGAGGCTGACCTATCCAGGATAACGAGCCGGAGCTCCCTGATGTGTGAATAAAGGCTGGACGGACATCGTTAGAATAATCAGACCTGACAAAGCACGGTGATACTGTAACATGTAACTGTTACACTGCTCTCTACTTCTCATCATCTGTTTTCTCAAACCTTGTTTTTTTGTTTTATTATTTGTTTGATTTCTGCTCCTCAGAGCCCAAACACAGCGTTTATCTCCGTCTTTAAGGTGTTTTTACTGTTGATCAGAATAAGTTGAGCTGAAGCTCAGAGCTGCAGGAGGGCTATTTAGCATATTTGAGCTTTTATTGTATTCCTCTACTCATCTTGCTGTCTTCCTGATTGGAAACCCCATTGATCATATCAGATTGGATAAGTAATTGATTGTTACTGGTTATTAACCTCCCAGAACTTTGGACCTGCTTGCCTGCCACTGAGAACACCCTGTAATCAGTCACAAATGGCAGCCGCTAATGAAATTAGTTCCTGGTTCTGCTTTACAACTTTGTTTGTTCCACAAAGTATTGGCAAGGGCACCGAGATGCCATGGTTTCCTCTCCCTGGAGGACGGAGTGATTGAACAACAGAACGACGGTAATGAGCAGCTGGGCCTGGGTTGTCTCTTTGTAATTACTTAAGTGTCTGACCAAAATATGAAGTTTAGCACATAAAAAGTTTGACTTGCAACAGTTGTTCTGTTGTCCAAAGGGTCACTGCAGTTAGAAGTCTGACCTGTGAGAGGTCTTCCTGTCAGCTGTCAGTGAAGGGGAGGTAATGATCAGAGAGATCCCAGGATCGAGTGTCTAGTATAGTTTTGTTCTTTTTAACCTTTTAATGTCAGTTGGAGCTGTAAACATGCAGTTCTTCCCTGAGGATTCATAAATAAATACATCTGAACCTGAATGGTCACATTCTGTCATAAAGACTGAGTTTCCACCCAGACTGTTTTCGATGTGACGCACTCTGAGCCTGATCACTGCTGATGAAACTCCAGGACGTAATGCTTTATAAAGTATGTTTTATAATAATGAATATATGTATTTATTAGCTTGTATATTGTGGGTGATCTGTAGTGGCATTAGTAGTAGTAGTGGGGCGGCACTAGCTCAGTTGGGAGAGTGGCCAGTCTGGTAACCAGAGGGTCACCGGTTCGATCCCCAGCTCTGGCTGGGTTAGATTGTCGTTGTGTCCTTGGGCAAGACACTTCACCCACCTTACTGTGTGAATGTGAGTGTGACTGTGTGTGAATGTTGGTGGTGGTCAGAAGGGCCGATGGTCAGAATGGCAGCCTCTCCTCTGTCAGTCTGCCCCAGGGCAGCTGTGGCTACAGACGTCTGTCGTAGTTTACCACCACCGGTGAGAATGACTGTGTGAATGAATGATGCAACTCTGTAAAGCGTCTCTGAGTGACCTAGAAAAGCGCTATATAAAACTGATGCATTATTATTTATTATTATTATTAGTGTTTTAGATCCTTGCTGATGTTTAAATGTGATGGCTCAAAGCTCTGAACATAGCAACAAATCCACATCATCCAGTTATGAAATACCAGTAAGTTTATTTAAAGATCTCTGTATGCATCATTGTAAAGGTTCATTTCATTTCCTAAAAGTTACAGATGTAGGAGACCTTAGAGAACATGTAGACACAGGGAATTCTGCAGATCCCAAAGCAGACTGATGGATCACGGCGTTGTGAAGGTCCTACATGGACAGACTGCTGGGAGACAGAACACTTACAGCCAGTATAGACATGTGGTGTTCAGGTGAATGGAGTCAGATAGTATTGATTTATGACGTTTACACAGAAATATAACAAGTCTGAAAATAGACAGAAAAGCCTTTAGTGTGTGAGTGAAGTGGGTAGGAGTGCTGGTTGTGCTGCTGCTAAAGATGAGGCTTAATTTAACGTGATGATTTTAGGTGTCTCTGTTCTTTATCACTGTTAAAAAGTGACAGGTAGCCGCCATGTTGTTTTAGCACCAGGCTCTGAGCACTGAAAGTCTCGCTTTACCCACCAAGTGGCAGCACCAGGGGTGTGCACTAGGGGGTGCTCTAGCTTCCCCTGGATTAGTCAGTGCACCCCGGTAGCACCCCAATGTTTCGATTTCTTAAGTTTGGTTGTCATAATATTTAACCTATGAATCCCAAGATTTCCCATCAATAATTTCAGAGAGTAAAAAAGCTAAATAAAGATCACCAGCCTGGTGTTTCGGTTTGTTTCCGTTCACGTGGTTAGCTCTGGTGAATACAGGGGATTCCAGTCTGCATTAGGGATGTGACTCCCCTCCACTGAGACCAGTAGGTGAAATAGATCTGGCACTGGGTGTGCAAAGCAGCCGGTATTTGTATCTGTATTTGTTGAGGGAAAGTATTTGTATTCGAGTAAAATTCAAAATAGCCGTAAAAAGACGTTACACTTCTAATTTACGTTATAGCAATATTATTTAATTATTCATTATAATAATCATAGGTAATGCAAAATAAATTTTACAGTCTCTGTTCTTATTTTCTATTTTTCTATATTTTATTTTTATGAGAAACTGTTTGTTCTTGGCTTGCCGTCACTTTGCTGCTGGTGCACCTGAATTTCCCCTCTGAGGGACGATAAAGAGTTTTATTCTATTCTAGAATAAACAGCATAACACAGAATATCATGGCAACCTTTAAAAAGTGAAAGGAGAAAAGAAGGTAAGAAAGCTGATATGATCTAGAAAAATGTGGGAAAACAGTTGGGTCACATACCTTGTATCAGGTTTATTCATGGCATGGGCGTAGATTGGGTATGGACGGAGGTGACGAGTCCCCACCAATATCCAGAAATCACTGAAATGTCCAAACCAATCATTTGATCCAAGGGTGCAGAAAGCGCTGCATCCCCAGGTGCTGTGCTGCGTGAAGTCCATGTGGACGGACCTGTGTCCAGAGTAAAGCCAAATTGCAAGTAATCTGAGAAATCAAAATACATCCGTAAAAAAAACGGGATCCACCTTTTTTAAATGCGCAAACGCATTGTGAGTAGCAACGCACGGTTAGATAAATTACACGCCATCATGTTTTAAGGTGGTGTAAATAACGTGTGGTGGCATTTTTTGTATATTTTATCATCAGGAGGCTGTTTTACTGTCTCAGCCACGACTTTTAAAGGCTTTTTATCCAATCAGTGAAGCACAAGCAGACAATCCCTGACTTTTTCCTCAATGACAGAAAACACAAAACTCGAGAATTTAAACTTAACGGGGAACCCGAGGCTGTCACCCACGGAGCAGGTCTGATTCATCCTGTTCAAAACCCACTATGGACCCAGGACCCGGACCGGGCTGACCCGGAGCTAAGGAAGCCCAGTTCCAAACCTCAGTTATGCAAAATTACCCTTGACAATGCTCCTGGATGCCAAAACCAGGACCCAGGACTAGGACCTGGGAGACCTGGTGCAGTTACCTGGGGAGGAGGTCTGATGCTAGGATTCTGTCCTGGTCAAAACCTCTCTATAATGTGCCTGGACCCAGCTACTGGGACCCACGACCATGGGGACCCGGGGCTGTTGGAAGAGGTCTGGTTTGGGGTCAAACCGACAAGAGCAGAACGGTAGGTTTATGTCCGCTGAGCCAAATCTGCACTTTCCCGGTCGACACAACCCCCCACCCCCACATATTCCATTGCCTCAAGGGCTGTATTTGGCCTGCAAGCCACATGTTTCTGACCCTCAAGCAGGGCCTGCACGTCTCGCCCTGCCTCTCCTATACACAGCTCATCATTATAGGCCGGGGAGCACCTGCTGTCCTTAAGTTTCCTATTCTTTCATTAATAAACCTGCAGCGTTTTTCCTGAAGCGCAGCAGGCTGGTCCAGATGTTCACCCCCCCTCCAAATCCCCAGCGGCGCTACACACACCACAGACACATTCGTGAATTTGCACGTGGTTTTTTAACATTTTTAATTAAATTCCACTGCTTTACACGGAACTTAATAAGAGGAACATTCTGATGAAATGATGAAGTCTGATGCAATGGCGTAGATTTTGGCGTAGATTTGCTCTTAACAACCTAGATTTACGCCGTTGCGGGACCAGATCCGATCTGGTCCCAGTCCAGTGACCGGCCCGGCCGGTCTTTGGGCCGATCCCTTCCCTTGCCTGAATGGCCAGTCCTCATCCAGACCCAGAGCAATTTGCCATCGGCGTATCAGTGCAGGTCGCGAGAGGCTCTCATCGCCGGCGCTCTATCCAGACCCGTCTGCCTCCTTACACCGGTCCGTCTGTGGACTCTGTGCAAAGTAGCACAGATGAGATCCTGACTCCTAAACGTCACTCACGCACTCCCCCAGGGATGATGCACCGCGGTCTCATGAGGAACGCCGCTGTTTGAAATCAAGTTTTTCTTGTTCCCAAAGACAAATATTTTTAATGTATTTTGTCAAAATAAGTATTCGGAAAACCGTTATTTGTGTCTTTCCGAATACCGTATTTGTATTCGGCTCCATCCCTCTTGGACACCCTGAACTAATCAATGTAACCATTGCAAACGAGAGACACACTAGAATAGATACATAGAGCATTTAGTCACCAGTTGTGTCCAATGCAGACTGAAGCTACGGGTGCAGACAGTGACCAGGTGTTGTAGAGAACTATAGAGACATGTTCACTTCCTTCTGCTGCTGCCACCAATACAGTCATGTGTTTATGAAGCATTATAAAGCAGCAAAGTAAGAAATACACAAATCAACTGGAGTCAAGACATTTCTTTAAATGGAAGGGGGCGGGGCTTTAAACTTGTATTGGAACCAGCCACTAAGGAGCGCTTTGATTCTTTTCATTTTCAAGTTCTATTACTTCCTAGGAACAGAAATATGTGGATCCAACACGGATACAATGTCTCTTGAACTAAACAAGGAGTGTTAGACTGGTAAAGGACTCAAGCAGTGAGTAGTCATCATGTAGGAGAGCAGGAGGTGAACTGAAGCTCCGATCATCACATATCAACTGAACCTGTGCTACTAATGTCCAAGGTCAAGGGTCAACAATGTGACACACCTTAAGAGAGAGGTCTTCTAGCAACCTGAGCTTAGTTAGTAAGAAGGTTTTCCATTGATAGAATTCCTTTCCCATGGTGGCACAGCCATATTCCAACGTGACAGTAGGACTGGTCATCAGGATCCAGTCACTGAGTTTGGACCTTCAGACTTGGTTTGGTTACCTCAGGGTCCAGTGACCCCTCAGAAACTCTCCAGGGAAAGACTCGCTTCTAATAAATAAGCAACTGGCACACTCAAACTTTTACAAACTATTTAACACAAATCTGACTTCAACTGATCTCCAAACACCGTAAAGTCTGAGATTCAACATTTTATCTTCTATCCACTTAAGTCTTCAAAGTAACAGAACTTTTGACCCGAGGTGTCCAAACATGTCAGCGTTTGGACGCTCCTCTGTGTTAATAAGCAGTCTGGGAGGAAATCTCCTCCTGCAGCAGAAATGTGTGAAGGCGCGGAGACTTTCCAGAGGCTGCGTCCAGCGCTGTAACAGACACAGTTAGTCTAATGAGCTGGACCTCATTCCTTTACATCTACAGTAAAGACCACACCCACTGGGCACATCACTCAACGTGGGTGGAGTCTCTAGAAACAGGAAGTAGCTAGCCCTCTGACTGGAGCAGTAGTCAGATGAGGAGAGACACTGCTGCAGATTGGTGATAAACAAGTGGTGGATTTTCAGGTATTTAAACAACTTTTGCCCCAGAACTGTCACCCTGATGCGTTAGGACACGATGTTACCTGATAGTAAGCGTTTAAAAACACGAGACTGATTGTTTAGTTTGTCTCTACCAAACAGTGTGTGAATCCGTACGCTACTGTACGTCCTGCTGCAGCAGCATCACCACCATCAACTAAACAAATGCTCACATTTCTGAGCTATACGTGTTTTAACATTGTCACCAATCTGCAGCAGCGTCTCTCCTGATCTCACTAGTCATGATTATTGCTCTGGTCAGAGGACGACTTCCGGTTTCTAGTGACTTCTCCCACATTGAATGATGTCACTAGAGGGTGTGGTCCTTGCTGTAGATGAGTGGAACAGGAAGCGGAGCTGCTGCTGTATACAGGCAGTCGGTATGAGCTCTACTGTATTGCTGATGCAGCTTACGGGATCTGTTGTGGCGGAGCCCGGACGACCCGCTGGTAGACGCCACTGGTAAGAAAGCTGTACGCTGAAGAAGGAGGCCTGTGGGGCTTGGCTGTCCCATCGGACCCCTGGAGCAGCTGTCAGGTACTGTATGACCTGAAGGACTGCTGCTGTTGTGGTTGCAGAAGCAAAAACTCTGACATGGAAGAATTTGGAGAGGCCATGGAGAAGGACTTTGTTGGCCTTGAGGAGGTTTTGGCAAACTGCCTGGTGACTCAGGAGAAAAGGTCTCGTCTCAGGCTGTTTGTGGTCTGCGTGGAGGTCAGCTGACCTGTACTGGGGATATTGTCAGGTGGTGGAAGGAGCACTTTGAGGACGTTAATCCAGTCACCATGTCTCCCTCTGAAGCGGGAGTCAGGTCTATCACAGCGGCAGAGGTCACCAAGATCAGGTTCTTCTGGGGCAGAACACCATGAGGGTCACTTTGAGAAAGGATCTGGGATTAATAATGGATTTTGATTGATTGATTGAAGTCATGGACAAAGCTAAATAAGCTGTTTACTCACTCTTCAGTACAATGCTTCACTTCCAGAGTTAAACACCTTCTTGTCTTGAGGGTTTTCACCATTTTGACATGGATGATATTTAAAAACGTGTGCATCATCCCAGGGTCAGGGTGTTAAACTTATCTGTTTGTTCTTCTCTGTCTTTAACCTCCACTCCTGTTTCTACCACCTCTGTAGAAATGTGAAAACTGGCTACTGCTTTGTGAAAAAACTGCTTAAATTATGATTTTCTGTTTTCTGTTCAGTTTTTATTTTGGTCGGGGAGTTCCAGTGAGAGTGCTTTCCATCCTGTGTCCTCTGTCTTCTACCTGGACTGATGGGACTAAATTGAGAGAAACTCAGGAGACAGGACAGGGAGGGAGGAGAGCGATGGGCGGTGAGGAGAGCGGATTAAAGCTGTGATTGGACCAACCAGCCTGATGTCAGAAAATGATGGAAGGAGACGTTTATGGGCCGGCCGGTTAAGGTGGAAAAGAATGGCGTCAGTTCTAACTGTAATGTAGCATCAGTAGTGAGCTGTGGTTGATTAACAAGCCTAAAGCCTGATTACCGGCCCTGATGATGGCTTTAGCTCGGCGGGTTAGAACACGTCAGACAGGCCTTATTTTATTCATCTCAGCCCAATCAACAATGATCTGTCTAATCTCAATCTCCTAAAACAAATGGCATCAACTTTGAGCTTTCAGGTGTTTCTAAGTTCGTTTGTTTTGTCTAGAACTGACTCTGTCTGGAATTGAGCTTCTAGAAGAAACATCTAATGTTACCACCAGTCATTAGTTTAATTTCATCTGATTCAAGTTCATTTATCTGAAATGTTTTAATGGACAATTGTTGTTCAATATTTGTGAAATTATTTTTTTTAGTATAATATGAATACTGTATATTCATCATGATATTTTTACTAGTTTTTATTAATGATATTTACTTTCCTCAGGGAGTTTTTTACTATAAGGTTTTTTTCCCCTATTAATTGGCAGCAACATGTAACTTATCTTAACTAGCATTAGCTAAAACCTTCTCAGGAACTAAAATATTTTATGTTTTTAGTGAACCAACATGTCTGTTTGACACTTTTTCAACTTGTGCACACAGTTGTTGTTGTTGTTGTTGTTGTTTTATATTTTGAAGTATATTAGGAGGTGAATACATTCTACAGTCACCAACATCTCAAGTGTTCAAAACACATTTATTTGGGCTCAGATAACTAACTGGCATTGAACTTATTGGTTGTTTGCAGCTCAAACCCAGTCCAATAAGTAGACATGATGAGATCGTCTAGTAATGTCTGTAGACCCATCTATTGACTGGATAGAAACAAAACAATGTTAATACTTATTTTCTCATAAGAAAAACTCACAATGGTCACAAAAATGACTTGAATCTGAGTAAACGTAATAATAAATAGAAAGTCTATTAAATTTAACCAACGAAAGGCCGACATTGCTTTTCAACCAAGCTTCAACAGAATTATTGAAAAAATAAACTCATGAAAAGGACTAAAACCTCCTTGTTATTTGAAATCCTTCATTGCTGTAGATACTCTGACATTCGGTGGAAACACTAATATTAGAGATTCAAACCATCAACCCTGAATTTCCTCTCTCTTTAGGAATCCTCCTGATCCCATAAATCAGAAACGTCTCAGTCCTTTAAGGCATCACTGGTGAGTGTTCCTCTGGTTAAATGAGCTGTACACCCAAACCAGTCATGTTAACTTTTCCTGGTGTTGAAGAACCAAACCACAGGTCTGAGTTTCGTGGCGATAAATGTTTACTACTCCAGCTGATCAGCGGTAACGCACGACATCATTTTTCATTAACAAGTAATCTAACACGTTATTTCCATACCAGTAATCTGAATAAAATGACTCTTTTAGAGCCACTGTGTGTTACTTTGCGTTACTATCTTTGTCCATTTTCTTAGTAAAAATATTTGTTTTCTTCTTGCATTTTTGTGAGCGACGTCAGGTGTAAGGAGTCACGTTTCCAGCATGAGGACAGCGTGTGGAGTCACTTCAGCATGAGGAAAGACTCACGTGTAATACCGTATTTACCTGAATATCCGGGCATTCGTTTCATGAACTCCTCAGAAACAACAGGTTTGTCTTTTCTTCGGGATCTAGACTTTATTAACGAGTGTGATGACTGAGAACTAAGGTGAGCAGGATCAGCTGACTGGATGCTGCTGTCAGACAGACGAGCCAACTAGCATTAGCACTAGCAGTAGCATTAGCTCTCCATGGTCCTGAAACCTGCCGCTTCAAAGGAACTACCAGGTGAGTCTGAGAGAACAGAGCTGATCAGAGGAGCTGATCAGAACGCCAGATTAAATCACGTTGCAGATTATTTTTGTTTCTTCATAAAGTGTTGATTTTTAAACATAGTTGTACATTTTACTACACACACAGACATGAATGCCAGGGGAAAGATTTAGAAATGACTTGTAAAAGGTACAAACTACAAGGGTACAAATGTGTACCCCAGTTAAAGGTACAGATTGGTACCTTTAAGGGTACCATCCCAGTGAAAATACACAAGGTGCAATTCTACTTTCATTTCTGTGTGTGTAAACTTTAAATTCAAATATGCTTTATATGAGATTTAGTTGTCAAACAAAACTTATTCCAAAAAGTATATTTTGAAAAATACTGAATCCCCGTACTGGACCACAAGTTGGAGAGAGCATCACAAAACAGCTGATCAAAACACGGAGCGAGACAGTCCAGAGGGGAGGGTTTCTCTGGGGTTACAGTTTCAGTTTCCTCTCATTTATCATCGTTTTCACACTCAGTTAGTTAATTGACAACAGGATCAGCATAAAGTGAGACAAATATAGAAAAACCAGTAAAAGTGTCTCTGTTGTTTAGTGTGTCGTACACAGCGATGCCAGAGGGCTGCTATGTCATCGCTTCTGAAAAGCTCTGTTTCTCAAATCCAACCAGAGGCACCAACATCTGAGTCTAAAAGGATTAGACTCTAGAAACTATTCTTTAAACAGTCATCAGACTGTGTGGACAGGATGCAGCAGAGAATCTGGTGTAAAGTATCTGGAGTCTGGGGGGTGGGTGGGGTCTTCATTAGGGTGATCAAATTGGTTTTTATTGTCTCTAAAATGAAAAACTGTTGGTTTAAACTTTTTGTGTTCAAATTGGAATGGAATCAAATACATCTGGCTTGATTTTGTCTTTGGATTTGTGATTTAATTTAGTCCACTGTTGAACGTTTAGTCCACCTCTCACTGAAGCTCATCCAACAAAACATGACAGTTCTTAAGAGTTAACCCTGAAACTACACCTCCGATAAGGACGAGTCCATCACCTGTAGCAGTCTCTTCAGATGTTTACACGCTGAAGGTCTCATCATAAGTGGAAGGACGTTTATTTGCCTGAAAGTCGGTTTAATCATAACTGACCAAGACACATCTCGTCCAGTTCCAGGAACTCTGCTGTAGAGTGAAATCTGATTGTCAAGGACACTAAGCAGAGTTACTGGAGTCCTTCACTCTTATGGTATCTCTTAAGATACTCAACTATTGCTCTGGATTCCTCCACATGCAGTGATTTATGGTTTGAATTGTGTTTGTGTGCTGCTGTGTGTTTGTTTTTACTCACAGTCTCTATAATAGGGATTGTGTAGTCATGGTGACGGCTGTGAGAATATCCAATCTCCAGGAAGTCATAGCCGCAGGGTGAAGCATATGTAGCATGAAGATGGCACCAGAAGGCCCCATAGTGGTTGTCCAGTTGGCCATCTGTTGTGGTTCTGCAGACGGGGCCAGGAAGCCCCCCCCCCCCCCCCCCC
>SSNR01000271.1:463355-473669 GCA_006937965.1 Callopanchax toddi | reverse complement strand
CTGCTGTATGTCCTACTGCTGCTGTATGTCCTACTGCTGCTGTATGTCCTGCTGTATGTCCTACTGCTGCTGTATGTCCTACTGCTGCTGTGTGTCCTACTGCTGCTGTATGTCCTACTGCTGCTGTATGTCCTACTGCTGCTGTATGTCCTACTACTGCTGTGTGTCCTACTGCTGTATGTCCTACTACTGCTGTATGTCCTACTGCTGCTGTATGTCCTACTGCGGCTGTATGTCCTACTGCTGCTGTATGTCCTGCTGTATGTCCTACTGCGGCTGTATGTCCTACTGCGGCTGTATGTCCTACTGTGGCTGTATGTCCTACTGCTGCTGTATGTCCTACTGCTGCTGTATGTCCTGCTGTATGTCCTACTACTGCTGTATGTCCTACTGCTGTATGTCCTACTGTGGCTGTATGTCCTACTGCTGCTGTATGTCCTACTGCTGCTGTATGTCCTACTACTGCTGTATGTCCTACTGCGGCTGTATGTCCTACTGCGGCTGTATGTCCTACTACTGCTGTATGTCCTACTGCTGCTGTATGTCCTACTGCGGCTGTATGTCCTACTGCTGCTGTATGTCCTACTGCTGCTGTATGTCCTACTGCTGCTGTATGTCCTACTGCTGTATGTCCTACTGCGGCTGTATGTCCTACTGCTGCTGTATGTCCTACTGCTGCTGTATGTCCTACTGCTGCTGTATGTCCTAATAGCGGGTGTTTTTCTTTGTGTGGATAAATACCTAATAGAACGACACTTTAGAATAACCCAAACATCCATTCAGCCTCTTCATCTCCATGGAAACAAATGGAACAATTATTAAAATGAAAATACATATCAAATATTTGTGTTGACTCTTAACCTTGCTGTTAAATGTTTATTTTAAAAATACATTTAACTATAATTAGTTTTAAAGCTTAAAACATAAAAATAGACGTGCTTGTTTTTAAACCTAATAAGGTTTAATCTTCATTTCTCTCTCTTCAGACGTTCAGCTTGACCCATGGTGACCTGATTTCGGCCACTTTATTGACTGATTAAATCTCCTGAAAATGAAAAATGTAAGACTTGCATTATGCTTGAGGGCATAAGGAACATTAACCCAAAAGTGGCTCATGTTGGAATGATGTATAGCTGTCACTAGATCAGACTGATGAAGTCAGCAGGGAAATGTCCCAGCCCACTGTGTCCCAGCCAGGCTCTGTGCTGAGCCGTGGGATCCCCAGGTCAAACAGAGGGTCTGGTCACTAGGAACGTGAATGCTGGAAGCAAGCGGCTATGAAATTGGACGTTCTAGCATTCAGATTTATCCCCGCCCCGTCCTCGTCATCTGGTTCGGTTGTATGGGCCGGTTTTACGATGGGGACAGACAAAATAAGGACACTGGGACGGGTCAGGTCCACACACTCACACACACACACCTCAGAAACGAGGCAGAAGTCTCTCAAGACAGTGGGTCAGTTTGAACACAGCGAAACTACAGCAGGAGCAAACCAGACTGGAGCAAAACATATCCACTTATATACAGGGTGTTTATTATTAATATGTATTTAAAAAACAACATCCTTCTGATAATGTACTTAAAATGAATAAATAAAACAATAAAGCACAGTAATTTAGGGTCTGTCCAATTTTAGTCAGGGATAATTTACTGTTTTTCTACTGTTTTGAACTGAAATGCATTTTAAATGTTTTTTTCCGCAGAAATTAAAGGAGCTTGAGTTTACAAAATTAAAGTTATGCTCTATTATTTGATTCTGTCCACACTAAAGTTATTTTATACGTATTTAAAAAATAGTTTTTTCAGGCAATTTTTTTGTTATTGTAAAATGCAATTAATTGTGATTAATTAATTACAAACCCTGTAATGAATTCAAATACATGGTTGAATTCAATTCAATATATATGTGTATATATGAATATATGTATGTGACTGACTGCACACTCGTGCTTGCTGCCAGGTCTGAGGCTGGTTTTTGCTTGTTTGTGATAAATGCATAACTGCAACATTAGTGTCCAGGTTGTAGGCTTATTTCTGCTCAGCTGCCTGCTCGGGCTAAGCTAAGCCTTATGCTGCTGATAATGACAGCTGTGAAAGGAGTGGAGGACTGAATGAAAACCAGTAGGGGCGGTGAGAAGCTGCGGATCTAGCCACTCTGTCCTGCCATGCTTGTATTTACCATCCTTCTGTGCCCTGCAGAGACACACCAGGGTGCACGCTGCTCTGCCTCCATTCTCCTCTGTTTACTAGAGTAGGGGCTTATTTTTCCCACCAACCAGGGCTGTCTCCATACAAAAGTGGCATTTGGTGTGCTGGAGATAGCCTGCACTGCCTGGGCTTTGCAGGTGGCACGTTTACCTCAAAAGGAATGGATTTGTTTGTGAAAAGGTGTGTTTACAAGGAGTTGAAATGACAGCACAAACACTCTCAGGATAATGGTAAAATCTCACAACTAGTGTGTGATAAAACCTGCTAGGAGTAATGTTTTCACCATGACATTTTGTTGAGTTCATACAAGACAGGTCTACCACATGCATCTCAAAAACATCTAGACTGTTTCTTAGTAAATGCATTTAATTCATTCATTCATTTAAACACAGCAGGGTGAATTCAGCAGTCCTTTAATACAGTCCAGGGTCAGGACACAAAATCCAATCGGAAAATCTAAGACAGAGGATGAGGCTAATCCAAATAATCACAACAAAACCTCCCAGGAACCTGAGGCTGGAACGCTAAAGAGAGCAAGGACTGGTAAAGGTAAAGTGCACGGGGTAGGGCACAAAACAGAAGAAGGAAATGAGACACAGGTGGAGCACATTTAGGTGTGCCAGGAAGTGATTACAGGTGGGAAACAAACAGGAAAAGAAGGGACTCAAAAGGAAACAAGGCAGTGGTGCGCTGATATAAAACAGGAAGTACAACGACTAAACACAAACCTGAAACACAGGAGAGCTGGCTTCAAATCTGTCAAAAACAAATGACATGTTAATGTCATGCTTCTCCACCAACATGTACCAATTCTCACTTGTCTTCACCTCAGAAGGATTATGCACTGGTACCTAGAAAAGGAGTGTTCCAGTAGAAACCATTTTACTCCCCTTGGCTGGTCACTGCTCCAGACCACAACCTTTATGTTTCCTATTAATAATACTAAAGACATTTACTGGGGAAACGCTGCTTCATGCCAGAGTTTTAGTTTTCACACCTGTAGTTCTGTTCCTCTGCTCCAAATCATTCATAATTTAATGTTTTTGTAGCTTTTTACTGTAGTTTAGTTTCTTTTCACTCAGAGAAAACTGCAAACAAAACACAAAATGTCATTAAAAACCAGGTGAGAAACTTTGTTCTGCTGATTGGTCAGATCATCTGGGGGCGGGGCTACTAGAACGCTGCTGAGTTCTGATCCTGATCTAGGCCGCGTCTCAATACTCAACCCTATGGTCTTCAATGAAGTGCACTTGGAATTATGGGTAATACCCTTCGCTGAAGTGTGCACCAATGCGGACTTCGGTGAAGTGCGTAGCAAGGATGGAAAAGGGGGCGGGGCCAAAGTCTGGGTTCTACAGCCAGGAGAATCGGGACACCCTAAGCACTCGCGCACCTTCACGGGAACTCGCAACTGAGGGGCACGAGGGTGGAAGTGCGAGTATTGAGACGCGGCCCTAGTCTACATCACGGTCTAACCTCCTCTCTGAGCTTTCACCAACTATCTGAACTCTTCGGTGTTTTTATGAGTTGGAGCTGATGAGTCAAGTCATCTGATCAGATTTTAATGATGCACAGTTTCTAATTGTTCGTCCACGTAAGGCCTTTGTTTATGTTTGATTAGCTAGTAGCTACTCGGTAGCTACTGATGTTTGTATAACAAACATGGCTGTAGGACGGCGTTTGGCTCCAACCTGCTGCAAACGTCTGGTCGTTCTGTTGGACTGAGTTCTGATCAGGTTCACATGATAAACTGCTCTGGAGTGTCTTTAGAACTGAGACCATCTCCTCCTATGGGTCTCGGCTCTTTTTTTTTACAACTTAGTAAGATGATGCGTTCAGACAGCAAACAAACAGCACTGAGGGGGGAGCAGACCAGGGTCCGATTTAAATGGATTAAACACTGGAGGTGTCTAAAATCATATTATGTTGAAAATAATGGAATTAAAGCTGTTTCTGTCAAATCTTGCAAAATCTCAATGCGATTTGTTAACATGTGAAGATTGTGCTCAGCTAATATGAGCTCATTATCTGTAGAACTGAGTTCTCATGTTTTGTGTTTTCTGAGGATGATTAGCCGCAGCAGCCATCTTGAATCGGGATAAAGTCCTTTAGTTGTAGAAGACAGTGTAATGGTTACTTTCTAGGAGTTTCTTTATAATCTGTCTGATGGTTCATGAGATAGGACACAAAAAGTCTCAGGTAAAAGCAGAACTGAGTGACTGGTTCTTTGATTATCTATGGTCTCCCCTGACTGGTAATAATAGAGCAGTCCAACAGTAAGTGCAGAAAATACCAATGGACACGCCAGGCAGCTTCACCACGTCGTCTTTATCAGATTATTTAGTATTCAGATATGCAGGGTTTTTTAGTTTTAGTTACTTTTACCTTGACATATTTCAAATGCAGCCTTCATCAGAAGTATCTCAGGTGTTGGTGTGAAGAGTCTTCATCAGCTGTTTTATTGATGGGCATGGCCCATCTGGCACACCTGATAGGTCAACATCTCAGCTGGGTGGTCTCTGGAGGGAATCCCAGGAGTTAGAGCTGGTAGCCCCCGTCATCACTGTCCAACAACACAAAACTCACCAAAAGTAAAATCTTTGCATTTAGGGCCAGCGGGGCCGGGCCCCAGTAGATGGTGCTGATTAGCTCTATGCTCACTTAAAATAATTAGTGGAAAAAACAGTTTGGAGCGGCTCATCACTCATTCAAAGAAATCAGCTGTGTTCAAGCAGGGAGGGGTGGGAAAAAATCAGGAATCATGAGCTAAAAACACTCCGGAGCTAGCATAACAGCTAGCCACATTGGGTTAGCCTAACCCTCTGAGATACGTGACTTTGTGAGACTTCAGGGCACCGGACCAGAGACTCAGAAGTTACAAACGTGGTATTCTGAGTCCAAGCAGCAGATGGGGCTGAGGGACTTTTCATTAACCTGTAAAGGGTCAGATTAGCTCAGACTGGATCAAGGAGGAGATTTAAAAATATAAAAAGGTTACATATCTCAGGAGGTTAAATCCTCTTGAAATAAAAAAGGTGCCTGCCAGATCATTGTTTGACTAATGAACATCTGAGTTCACAGTGTGCAGCCTGCTCTCAGTAGACTTTTATGAGGCACAAACTCAGATCATCCAATTAAAACCCTGGAAAATCACAGGTGAAGTTACAGTTACGTTCTGTGGGAGAGCAGTGCTCCTCCATCTGGTGATGTTAGCTTGTTAGCTACCAAAACAACAAAATGATGAAGTAGAGTTTCTTGATTTGCATTTTTTCTTTTCAAGAAATAAACAAATATTGTTGAGTGACTCTTTATCATGTTTAAAAATGTTGTTTTCTTGAATTAGACTTAAAATAAATTTCAATATTACAAACTGTCTGTTCCTAAAACAAGTTGTTTCTTTTGTCAAAGCACAGACCCAGCAGAATGTTGCACACAGCGTTTTATTCTGGTCTACTTGCTTAAAATGCATGACTTGAAAGGCTCTGTCCATGCTGATGGTGGGGTGGAGGCAGTGGGCCTTGCTCCTCTAGGATGGTGATTGCCTCACTCTCACTGTAGCTGGGCTGTATGAAAGAGACCATATGGAGAAATGTGTCAGTTCATCTAAAGAAACATTAAACAGACGTTTTGCTGGAAATGGTATCATGTGTCCTCACTTTGTTCCTCATTAGGGGATGTTTCAGTGGTTCTCAGGTGGCTTCTTTCCAATATGTATTTACAGTAAAGACCACACCCAATAGTGACATCACTCAAAGTGGGGGAAATCTCTAGGGAGACAGGAAGTAGTAGCAAAACTCATGGCTGTTAGATCAGCAGAGACACTGCTGCAGATCCCTGACAAATTAGCAGCAATTTTTAGGTTTTAAAACAACTCTTGCTCAAAAAATTCACAGCATAGAGTTATTAACAATAATAATATAAAATAATACTGATAGATTAGTGTTATATGACACTTTTCTCAGCACTACTACTGAGCATTTGAGTGAGAGAGAATACTTTGAATCAAATGTACCGAGGCCCCTCCTCCCGCTAACCCCACCTCTACCACGTACAGCACTCTGGTCCCTAATGGATGTTTCACCAATTTTAGTCTCTGGACTTTTCTTTGCTTTTTTTCTGAAGTTGATGTAGCCCTCGGTAGCCGGGGAATGATGAACTTTTTTAGCAGAAGTTTGCTCTGACTTCTCCATGACTGGCTGCGCTCTTCCAATATGGCGACTGTGAAGAGGTAGACACGGAGCGTCCTGTGCACGGCCCCACCTGTACAGGTTAGCACGATGCGCACGTTTGTTGATTGACAGCCGACTATGCAGAAAGTTGAATTCAGTTGGCTTAAAAAATTCACCGTCAGTGTGAATTCATAGAGGTCTGTGGGAGTTAGGAAGGACTTAAGAAGAAGAATAAATGTTGTGGAACTCTACCCATATAACATAGTTTAGACCTGAACTATCATTTGATACGTTTATAAAACTTTGATACATAAATAAATACTCAGGACTTGATTCCATTGTTCACACTCACACTCTGATGGAGGTGAACTACACCTGTAGCCACAGCTGCCCTGAGGCAGTCTGACAGAGGCCAGGCGGCCATTCTTCTCCATCAGCTCCTCTGACCACCAATATTCACACATGGCAGTGTGGGTAACGTGTGTTGCCCACAGACACAACAACAAAGTGATCCAGCAGGACTGAACCGACAACCCTCTGAGTGCTAGAAGACCTGCTCTACTGCCTGACCACTGCTGCCCAGAGTCAGAACGCTCTATCACCTGCAGTGGTGGCTGGTGACATTTTTTTTGGGTGGGGCGTATTTTTACAAATCAGTTTTCAGATGCGCAAATAATCACATCTCACCACTAGAGCAGAGAATGAAGCAAAATATTTTCATCTGACTGAATATTTAGCTGGTAAAAATCCCTCCCACCAGTTCTCTAGAAATGTGGAGCTGTTAGGTCTAATTCTACACATCAAACAGTAAAGAAATCATAAAGTCTTCATGAGGAGACCTTAGAACAATATCAATATAATCAGATCCAAATAAAAATAAAAACAACCACAATGTGGTCACAACAGAAGGAATAAACAACCTGACCTCCACAAGGTCAGAAACACAACTTAATATTCACAATCAGCTTTCTACTGACACCACAAACACATCAATCCATCTCTAACTAACAGTCAGAAAATAGGCTTTATGCACAGAGTACTTAGTAGAACTTCCGGTTTAAAATTACCTCGCGGGACCATTTCCGGTTCCATTTGAAACGTGAAGATTTCCAGAGTCAGAGTGCTTTTCCAGCTAAAGATATTGTTTATAATCAAAACGAGTAATAGTATAGTATAGTACAGTATGATATATATATTATAGCACTAAGAAATGAAGCCATCATATAAGTATCAGCGACGGGAATCCTCGACAGCTGAACACTGCTGTGCTCCGTTGTGTACCGCATCAGCTGAATAGAATTCATCAGTCCGTTTCCACATTTCCACTGAATAAATAACTACAAAAAGGAAGGATTGTGAACTTAAGAAGAGAAAACGTGATCATTTCTAACCACACCGTGTCTGCAGTCCACACTTTGCAGCACAGTAGTCAAAGAGCCGAGTGGAGGAGGCTAACGGAGGAGGCTAAAGGAGGAGGCTAACGGAGGAGGCTAAAGGAGGAGGCTAAAGGAGGAGGCTAACGGAGGAGGCTAAAGGAGGAGGCGCGGCGCCGTTCGTGTGTTATTTCACTGGAACAACTATTCTTTTGGTGAATGAAGACTTGGTGTTTGATAACGTACAGCTAGACCAGAGAAAGGTGAAAGTTGTGAAGCAGTTGGAGCCCACGATCACGGCTATATAGATTTGTCTCACTGTTTTTTGATGATGGAAGCTACGAGCTAACGCTGTTAGCTTACCGTCATATTCATGAATAAAGCTGGTTATATACAGCTTAAAGTCCTTCACCCGCTTGCTCGCAGACGTCTCTGTGTGTTTTTCAAAAATCCGGTGGACATCGTCTACCGTGATGCGCGGCAGGTCTTGAAAAAAACGGGTAAAAAAATCAATTTTGTCCAGTTTGTGTGGGAACAGCGTTGAACCGGAAGGGAGCGGCTGAGTCTGTCGCAACCAGGAAGTGACCGTGCATAAACCCTATTAATGTTACAATTCAAACAACAACCACTAACCAAGCAAGTCATGACAATCAGCTCAACTAATGAAGTGAATTAACAACAAAATAAAGTCAAATCCACTGATAAGTCCCATCAAAATAAGTAAAATTACGGTTTTAGACCACTCATACAAAACTCCCATAGAGCGCCGTTCGTTTTTTATTAAAAGTGTCATCCAGCACCTCAAAACGGGCTAAACTATATGAACCAACATTCATTCAACAGGATGCATGTCCCTCGGCTCTGACCCGGAAGCTCTACAGAGCTCTGTAGTGCCCCAAGGCTCTGTTCTGGGTCCTCTTCTGTTTTTACTATATCTCCATCCTCTTGGACAGATCATTAGTAGATGTCCCAATGTCTCCTACCACCTTTATGCAGATGACATTCAGCTGTACTGCTCCTTCAAGGACTCAGAGTTCTACAAACTGTCTGAACTACTGGAGTGTCTGTCAGCTACTAACTGGTTAGAAAATCACTTCCTTCAGTTAAACCCTGAAAAGACTGAATGTCTGATTGTTGTCCCTGATAGGATGGTCCCTCTGATCAGTCAACAGATTGGACATTTAAGTTCTGCTGTAAAGTCAAACCTGAGGAATCTGGGTGTTATTTTCGACCAATCAATGTCTCTTGAAGGTCACTCAAAACAGCTGGTCAGAAACTGTTTTTATCATCTGAGAAATATTTCCAAACTGAGAAAGTTGGTGTCAAAACCTGAACAGGAAATGGTTCTTCATGCTTTGATCTCCTCCCGTCTAGATTACTGTAACACACTTTTCACATGTTTGAACCAAAAAGCCCTTTATGGCCTTCAGCTGGTCCAGAACTCTGCAGCGAGGCTCCTCACTGGAGCAAACAGGAAAGATGACATCACTCCTATTCTGAGGTCTCTGATTGGTTACCTGTTAAATGTAGAGTTCATTTTAAAATCCTGACTCTAACTTTCAGGGCCCTACATGGTCAAGCTCCTCTTTATGTTACTGACCTGATAAAGACCTACGCTCCAACCCGAGTCCTCAGGTCCACAGACCAGAATCTACTAACAGTTCCAACCTGAGTCCTCAGGTCCACAGACCAGAATCTCCTAACAGTTCCAACCCGAGTCCTCAGGTCCACAGACCAGTGCGCATGCGTCAGGAGCAGAAAACAATGCGGTGTCTTGGACGGCGTCCCGTCCAGACATGCATAGTAGAGCCCAGATAAACACGACCTATCGGTCCAGTAAAAAATAGTGAGAAAACGTTTTCTAAACTACACCTAAATGCAGATTATACACAGCACTTATTGTATATATAATAGATGGCTCGTTTAGTTTTATTTTCATGTTAGTTTTTTATATTTTGTAATCACTATTTCTCTTCTCCTTCCTCTTGGGACTGGTGGGGCGGCGCCCTAGCGCCCCCTATGGACAGGCCGCCACTGATCACCTGTTTGTCAACCTCTACAGTTCCATTTGAGACTGTTTAACCCAAACAACGTCACTGCAGCATCAAAGACCTCATAAACAAACAACCTCATGCTGTAGAGGTTTACTAACAGGTGATATAGCTTCAGACTCTTTAATTTCATTTATTAGGGGTATTGGAACAGGAAGAGCATGTTTTGCGTTACCTTGTATGTTAATGTGTGTTGAGTAGCATGGGATGAAACATAGATAAACATGGATTTGTTCAATGGAGTGTAAGGCAGAATGAGCCAACTTTATAGAGTCAAATCTTCTCTCTGAGTTTAGGAGAACTATAGAGTTTCCTCCAGAGAGCTCACGTTCTGCTTTCCTGTTTTAACTTCACTCCTTAGCTCTGTTTCTACCATGTTCTACCTGGTTATGGTTAAACTAAACATCCTCATTAAACACCATAAAAATATAACATATTCTAATATGTAAAAAAAAAAAGTAAATGTCCTGTTTTTATATAAAACTTTGTAGAGCTCTACACTCCCCAAAGTGC
>SSNR01000271.1:430252-463267 GCA_006937965.1 Callopanchax toddi | reverse complement strand
TCCAACCTGAGTCCTCAGGTCCACAGACCAGAATCTACTAACAGTTCCAACCCGAGTCCTCAGGTCCACAGACCAGAACCTCCTTACAGCTCCAACCTGAGTCCTCAGGTCCACAGACCAGAATCTACTAACAGTTCCAACCCGAGTCCTCAGGTCCAAAGACCAGAATCTCCTAACAGCTCCAACCCGAGTCCTCAGGTCCACAGACCAGAATCTCCTAACAGCTCCAACCTGAGTCGTCAGGTCCACAGACCAGAATCTCCTAACAGCTCCAACCTGAGTCCTCAGGTCCACAGACCAGAATCTACTAACAGCTCCAACCTGAGTCCTCAGGTCCACAGACCAGAATCTACTAACAGCTCCAACCTGAGTCCTCAGGTCCACAGACCAGAATCTACTAACAGCTCCAACCTGAGTCCTCAGGTCCACAGACCAGAATCTCCTAACAGTTCCAACCCGAGTCCTCAGGTCCACAGACCAGTGCGCATGCGTCAGGAGCAGAAAACAATGCGGTGTCTTGGACGGCGTCCCGTCCAGACATGCATAGTAGAGCCCAGATAAACACGACCTATCGGTCCAGTAAAAAATAGTGAGAAAACGTTTTCTAAACTACACCTAAATGCAGATTATACACAGCACTTATTGTATATATAATAGATGGCTCGTTTAGTTTTATTTTCATGTTAGTTTTTTATATTTTGTAATCACTATTTCTCTTCTCCTTCCTCTTGGGACTGGTGGGGCGGCGCCCTAGCGCCCCCTATGGACAGGCCGCCACTGATCACCTGTTTGTCAACCTCTACAGTTCCATTTGAGACTGTTTAACCCAAACAACGTCACTGCAGCATCAAAGACCTCATAAACAAACAACCTCATGCTGTAGAGGTTTACTAACAGGTGATATAGCTTCAGACTCTTTAATTTCATTTATTAGGGGTATTGGAACAGGAAGAGCATGTTTTGCGTTACCTTGTATGTTAATGTGTGTTGAGTAGCATGGGATGAAACATAGATAAACATGGATTTGTTCAATGGAGTGTAAGGCAGAATGAGCCAACTTTATAGAGTCAAATCTTCTCTCTGAGTTTAGGAGAACTATAGAGTTTCCTCCAGAGAGCTCACGTTCTGCTTTCCTGTTTTAACTTCACTCCTTAGCTCTGTTTCTACCATGTTCTACCTGGTTATGGTTAAACTAAACATCCTCATTAAACACCATAAAAATATAACATATTCTAATATGTAAAAAAAAAAAGTAAATGTCCTGTTTTTATATAAAACTTTGTAGAGCTCTACACTCCCCAAAGTGCTGTAACACATCAGTCGTTCACACCTTTAGGGGATTGTTGGGTCGTTCTGAGGTGAATATTGTGTATTGCTCCTGTCAGAGGACTACCTCTGGTTTCTAGAGACTCTGCCCACTTTGAGTGATGTCACTGCGGGGCGTGGTCCTTAATGTAGATAAATAGCTTAGAATGATCCGAACAGTAAACATCCTGCAGGATGTAGAGGTCAGAGGGTGAATTAAAGCCATACTCAGTAGCCAGGTAAACAAGCTAGGTCTCGCTAGCTAGTTTACAGAAACATGACTCGGAGCACTCACCCCTCCCGTCGGGTATAATCGGTACGCCAGCCTCCCGCGGACATGGGACTCCGATAACAAAGCAGAGTCTAACTCCAGCCGTAGAAACGTTCCCCCAGCTTTTCCTCTTTTCACCTCCAAACGTTTTTAGTTTTCTGCTAGCTGAAAAGGTGTTTTTGGGGGGACTCTGGTATTTTTATCTTAAAATAAAAGCACTGACCACCGGCTAATTCTGTCCTCCTTTCACTTCCGGGATGTTCTGCCCCAAAATGTGTCCGGGCGGATTATTGGTGAATCCAAGCAGTGAGGAAATGCGGCAGACAGACAGCTGGATTGTCCAATCCAGTCCAAAAACGTTAAAAGCTACATTGTTTACCTGGCTACTGAGTATGGCTTTAATGATGCTGCCAAGTTTTAGTTCAACATACGTTGAGTTGACAGAGTTATGGATGCTTTTCTATTTGCTCTCATCAGGTTCTGATGGGTGCTTAATAGCTTTGAATACTTCTTTAAAAGTACTTTTCAATAAAGTACTTGAAAATATGTGAAACTAGAGATTTACCACTGGTGTTCAGAATGGACACATGACTGAATGACAGCTAAGATGAAACTCAAAATCTGATGTTTTTTACAGTAAACATATCACAGCTAATTGTTATGTGAGAATCATGATCTTGGAGTTAAATCAGAATTCATTTTTATAGCGTTCTGTTAATTAGTTGAGATGAATCAGATTCTAATAACATTTCTTTCATCAGGTCACTGAAGCAGTCATCAGTACTGGCTGTCAGATCCACAATCAGTCAGTTTTCACTTTAAACTGTAGCTGAAATTAACAAATGCACATAAACATTTACTTTTAGGAGACGGGGAAGTGAAATTGTTCTGATTTTTTTTTTTTAATTCATCTTCACCACTGTACGGTGCAGGAACATCTTAAAAACTCACCTTGAAAAATGCTTGAATTTGATTTGAGTTAAGGTGGAAGAACCTCATAATGTTGATTAACAAGGCGGCCATCTTGACTAGGTCATCAGTTCTCTGTCTTTTGGTAGCAGACAATAATAATCACAGGTGTATGTTCATTAGGGCCATATAGAAAAATTAAAACCATTCTTAGAGAAACCAGATGAGGTTGGATGTAAATCTTTGTCCCATCAGGATTCAAACCTGCTTTGTTTCAGCTGAACTTCACAGGCTGACAGTTTGAGACTTAGGAAATAAAACTGGACTTCTGTTGAAAAAAAGCTGTCATGCTGAACAAAGAGAAACAATTTTCTGTTAGTTTTATCATTTATTTTCACTCTAAAGACTCTGAAGTGTTATTGTTATTTCAGGTGATTTCCTGCTAAAGAAACATCTGAGTGCAGATGAAGTCAGGAACAGAAACAGCCTGTTTATTCATTCAGCGTTCAACCACAACCGGCTGAGCATCTCAACACAAAACCCACAACTTAACTGTGATTGTTTAAAGGGGGAAAATTAATTTTTGAATTGCTTTTCACTCTTGGTTTAAGACATTTTAATTCCAGTTTACGTGAGTAGAAATATTGATTGTGTGGCAGGCTTTTCTAGTGTCAGGAACAGGGCTGGGATTGGCTGGGACAGGGTGATGACATCACTGGGGGTCACACAGACATACAGTCTCAACACATCATCACCAGTCTGATCATCTCAACACCTTTTTCTTTAGAATGTTCTGTTTCCTCTGATGAAGAACAGTTTACTCCTTGCTGAACACTGATCTGATGGATATTTTTATTGTTATGAATAAAAGCCATCCAGAGGAATCTTCATCAAAAACACGACTTTGTTGGAAAAAATATAAATTTTTTCAATGTCTCTAACTGTCCTTTTCCAGAGGAGTTTAACCCCAAATGAAAGCAAACTAGATGTGTGAGCATGTCTAAGTCTGAATGAGTTCATCTGGTGTGTTATTAGTTGATGGCTCACTGAGTAATGATGCAGCTAAACCCAAATAGTGTGTTGCATTCTCTACAGTGTCCATTACCCTACAGACTACCTCTGTCTGTCAGGTCATCAGGTAATCAGGGTAAAAAAGTAATTTTAGACCTAAAACAAGGAATTCAACCATCCATCCATCCATCTTCTGTAGCCGCTTATTCCTCCACAGAGGGTCGTGGGGGAGCTGGTGTCTATCTCCAGCGGTCAAGGGGCGAGAGGCGAGGGACACCCTGGACGGGTCGCCAGCCCATCGCAGGGCCACACAGAGACGAACGAGACAAACAATCAACCACACACCCACTTAATTCCCAGACAATTCACGCCTCCAATCAAAACAACTCACCAGGACTCCAGGTGAATACAGTGGAGCGAACACCTTCTCAGGAGGCAGGAAGGAGGTGTGTCACAGACAGAGAAAGAGAAGCGCAGTTTATAAGACTCTCTCTCCTTTACTTCAGACAGAATTGACAAACTCCTCGGATGAGCAGCGAAACGTCTTCAAAGAACCAAATAAGTCCAGTTGCCTTTATTTAAAAGCCTTTTTTGGATTATCATGACCTGATGACTGAGAACCTTCACCAGCACACGCCCGCTCACACCTAAGGACAATTTACCAGCCCAGTTAGCCTGACAGTCATATTTTTGGTCTGTGGGAGGAAACCAGAGTACCCGGAGAAAACCCACGCATGCACGGGGAGAACATGCAAACTCCACGCAGAGAGGCCGCAGAGCCGGGACGCAAACCTATGACCTCCTTGCTGCGAAGCAACAGTGTTAACCAACTGCGCCACCATGCAGCCAGGAATTCAACCATTTAATCTAAAAAAAATGAATGCTATTCTTATTCTAAAAGCATCATTTGATTTGATTTGATTTTATTTTTTTGCCTAGGATCAATTTCAATTGAAATCATAATTAGTGAAATGTAAGTAGGGTTTTATCGTTAGTGGTGAAATCACCCTTTCTTAATTTGAATACAGGTGTACCACAAAGCTCAGTTTTGGGTCCTTTTCTTTTTGCCTGCATATAAATGAAGAACCTGACCCATGTCCTGGTGTAGGTTTGTCAGATGGACACTGATGAGGTAGTTATGTACATGACAGGAAGTGACATCACATCAGTCTCAGCACAGCTGAGCTGTTATTTAAAATGGTTTGTAAGGTCATCAGTATTTTAAAAAACTGATCTTTGACCAATGACACTGATTCAAATTTAAAAACCAAACGGGTCTCAGAATGAAAATGTCTTGGTTTTGTTCTGGATCATTGTTTTAAAGAACGTCAAGATGAAAGCAGAGCTCTCTCTACTTCCGACACTCGAGGAGAACAGACACTTCTTCCTTCTCTCGCTCCCTATCCCTGTCTGTTTGCTGCTCTCTGTTCTGTCAATCTATACAGTAAAAGTTTAATTTACCAGTTGGGTCCAGTTGTTGCTAAACTGTTCTGATTGGTTCTAGCTCTGCAGACAGTTTGATACATATTACAACGTGCATCAATACCATATTAGAGACAGTGGCGGGAGATTTGGGGTCTTCCACACCCCTGTCCTCTGTTCACTGCCCTGGGCTGGAGGCTCGTTAAAGGAGTTGGCTGTCTGGTCATGGTCTGCATGGTGGGCTGCTCTGCTGCCATGGTAGGCAGGGCGGTCCTCTCATCTTCACCCCGGCATGGAAGGGACGTCCCCTGGGTCTGAGGGCTGGTTAGGGTTTAGAGTTTAGAGTATGTATAGAGAGTGTGAGTGGGTGTACGGCGTCTATTGTGTGTTCTGGTACGTTTGTGCAAATGGCTGTGTGTGTGCATGAGGGTGGGAATGTGTGATTGTGTCTGTGTGTGACTGTATATCTGTAAGGTCAGGTCAACTCCACCAAAAACCCTCTTTATTTATGGAGCACCCCCAGCAGCCCATCTGTAAATAATCATTAAACCCATTAATAAACAATAAATAAATGAAATGTAGAGTTAGGCTTTGATTAATATCTAAAGGTATGACGTTTATTTATGTCGCTGTGGAGTTTATTTCTGTTAGTTTGGAGTTCATTTCTGATGGTATGGAGTTTATGGAGTTAGTTTCTGTTGGTAGAGTTACAGAGTACGGAGTTTATTTCTATGTGACATGAATATGACTGCAGATGGGGACGATGCACATCCAGACCTCAGAGGGGACATGAGGCTCAGTCACTGGGTCTGAATCTAGACTGAAGCTTGTTTGTGGACTGCCAAAAGTAATTCATCTTCTTTCTCAATGAAAATTAATCGGATTAAACCTTCTCCTGGCCCACTGAATCTGTCTCTTGTAATGTGCGGAAGCCGAATCTCTGGCTGCTCCTCCATCCTGCTTCACCCCCACAGCGGCCCTGCTGTAAGCTGGATTCACTGGCTTCTTTGCAACAATGGGCAGCGCGGGGACTCAGGAGTGTAATCACATTCTCCTGCTTGTCTGAAAGCTTCTCTTTCACGGTTGGAGACTGAGCTTTGGCCACTTGACCAGCATCATGCGCTGACCTTTGGTAGACATGCTGAAGAGCTCGGAGAGGAGTGCCCAGAGAGATTCGTTGATTAGAGTTTCATCTGTGTGTCTCTGGCCGCAGGTCAAACACATGTTCTCATGATGATCTGACCTTTGCTGCAGCATTCACATTAGTATTCTGTGCCCTCTGCACCTCTCCTCATGTAAGTGGGTTATGCGTTAACATCCTAAAGAGGCCAACTGTGAAATATTTACTTGTTCCTTAACCCTCAGGATATTCTGTGGCTCAGGCTGCTGCCTTCCACTCAAACATTCACATGTAACGGTGACCTTGCAGGAATGCTAAGGTTGGAAAGTTAGCCTCTGACTAATTTGTTTATCAAGTCATGGGCTGACCTAGTTCAAAGTGTAGAGGCTCACGTAGCTCTTAATTAAAATGAGGTTACACACAAAAATTAAAGTAAATTAGAAAAATATTTTCAGCATTCTTATCAGTTACAGAGTTTGAGATGTTTGACTGGTTTGTGTCCAGATTCCTTCATCACAGAGCTGGATGTGGTTAGGATGGAGAAAACAGAGAAGAAGAGTCTGGGTAATAACCTGACCATATGTGGCTGCTTTAGCCGAGGGCAGGGTGTTCACATCCCTTTGAATGACTGGGACTCCACACCCCCACCCCACTTTACTCTGAAGTGACCCACAGGGCCCTTGGGTAAAACGCTGCCCACCCAGCCCCCACCGCTCCTGATAGGAGTGTGAATGGGGTGAATAAAAAATATCTGATATATATAAAAGAATGTATGAGTGTGTGTGAATGTGTCACCAGACCCCAAAAGGTCTTGACCAAGACCCTGAGGTCCTTAAACCAGGGGGGAGCAGCAACTCAGGAACCCAAGGATAGTCAGAGTAAAAACAAATTAGAAAATAAATGTTTATCTTCTAGTCCGTGCATCTTCTATGAAATGAAAAAGCTAAAAATAAAAAGTAAAATAGGATGATGCTAAAATGATTTTCAAAAAATAACTAAAACCAAATAAAAGCCCAGAGGAGGGGAAGGAATCCGCCTGATCCTTGTGGGGGTGTCATCCAGCTAGGGGGAAAGTCCGCCCCTGCTCTGTCCATCGCCGTCGGCACTGCCCCGCTCCTCCGGTGCGTGACGCCCTCTCGGTCGATCCAGGAAGCTGCAACATATGAGGACACCAGCATCCCAAGTTTCAACTGCTGGATTTTGCACAGGTGGACGTTACTTACAATCGCGGGCAGAGGTCCCCACCTCTGCCCGTGTCCTCCGTGAAACGCGTCTTTCCACCTCCAGCCTGGCCTCCGACCTCTGCAGCTCTCCCACTGGACCGACGTTTCCGAAGGAGCAGGTGTGTCTAGCCCGGCTCCTCACGCCTGGCTCCCCCAAAGGGGGAGGCTGGCCTTCTCACTCACAATCTGCTTCCACTCTCTGCTCTGTTCTCTCTGTTCTCCCTTTACTCCACACCTATCCCTTTATCTTCTCAGCTAATCAGTCAGTCAATCTGTTTCACCTGTCAGCCAATTAAGTTCAGACCATGCAGTTCCTATGGCAGGGCTCACAAGGGGAAAATACAAAACATGCCAAGAACATCCTAAAATTGTGTTCTAAAAACATAAAAGCATGCCATAAAAACATTAAAAACATACAATAGTAAACTAATAAAAACAATAAACATGCAATCAACTGTTAAAAAGTCTAAAAAAATAAAAGCAAATGTAAAAAAAGCAAATTTCCCACTGTGTGACAAATGGATGACTGGGTAATAAAGACCACTAAAACATGCTTTGTTATTGATGAACTAACGGTGAGTTCACCATGAACTAACGGTGAGATCATGGTGAACTAACGGTGAGTTCATGATGAACTAATGGTGAGTTCATCATGAACTAACGGTGAGCTCATGGTGAACTAACGATGAGTTCATCATGAACTAACGGTGAGTTCACCATGAACTAACGGTGAGATCATGGTGAACTAATGGTGAGTTCATGGTGAACTAAAGGTGAGTTCACCATGAACTAACGGTGAGATCATGGTGAACTAACGGTGAGTTCACCATGAACTAACGGTGAGATCATGGTGAACTAACGGTGAGTTCATGATGAACTAATGGTGAGTTCACCATGAACTAACGGTGAGATCATGGTGAACTAACGGTGAGTTCATGATGAACTAATGGTGAGTTCATCATGAACTAACGGTGAGCTCATGGTGAACTAACGATGAGTTCATCATGAACTAACGGTGAGTTCACCATGAACTAACGGTGAGATCATGGTGAACTAATGGTGAGTTCATGGTGAACTAAAGGTGAGTTCACCATGAACTAACGGTGAGATCATGGTGAACTAACGGTGAGTTCACCATGAACTAACGGTGAGATCATGGTGAACTAACGGTGAGTTCATGATGAACTAATGGTGAGTTCACCATGAACTAACGGTGAGATCATGGTGAACTAACGGTGAGTTCATGATGAACTAATGGTGAGTTCATCATGAACTAACGGTGAGCTCATGGTGAACTAACGATGAGTTCATCATGAACTAACGGTGAGTTCACCATGAACTAACGGTGAGATCATGGTGAACTAACGGTGAGTTCATGGTGAACTAAAGGTGAGTTCACCATGAACTAACGGTGAGATCATGGTGAACTAACGGTGAGTTCATGGTGAACTAACGGTGAGTTCACCATGAACTAACGGTGAGATCATGGTGAACTAACGGTGAGTTCATGATGAACTAATGGTGAGTTCATCATGAACTAACGGTGAGTTCATGATGAACTAATGGTGAGTTCATCATGAACTAACGGTGAGTTCATCATGAACCAATGGTGAGTTCATGGTGAACTAACGGTGAGTTCATGGTGAACTAACTGTGAGTTCATGGTGAACTAACGGTGAGTTCATGGTGAACTAACGGTGAGTTCATCATGAACTAACGGTGAGTTCATGGTGAACTAACGGTGAGTTCATGGTGAACTAACTGTGAGTTCATGGTGAACTAACGGTGAGTTCATGGTGAACTAACGGTGAGTTCATCATGAACTAACGGTGAGTTCATGGTGAACTAACGGTGAGTTCATGGTGAACTAACTGTGAGTTCATGGTGAACTAACGGTGAGTTCATGGTGAACTAACGGTGAGTTCATCATGAACTAACGGTGAGTTCATGGTGAACTAACGGTGAGTTCATGGTGAACTAACTGTGAGTTCATGGTGAACTAACGGTGAGTTCATGGTGAACTAACGGTGAGTTCATCATGAACTAACGGTGAGTTCATGGTGAACTAACGGTGAGTTCATGGTGAACTAACTGTGAGTTCATGGTGAACTAACGGTGAGTTCATGGTGAACTAACGGTGAGTTCATCATGAACTAACGGTGAGTTCATGGTGAACTAACGGTGAGTTCATGGTGAACTAACGGTGAGTTCATCATGAACTAACGGTGAGTTCATGGTGAACTAACGGTGAGTTCATGGTGAACTAACGGTGAGTTCATCATGAACTAACGGTGAGTTCATGGTGAACTAACGGTGAGTTCATGGTGAACTAACGGTGAGTTCATCATGAACTAACGGTGAGTTCATGGTGAACTAACGGTGAGTTCATGGTGAACTAACGGTGAGTTCATCATGAACTAACGGTGAGTTCATGGTGAACTAACGGTGAGTTCATGGTGAACTAACGGTGAGTTCATCATGAACTAACGGTGAGTTCATGGTGAACTAACGGTGAGTTCATGGTGAACTAACGGTGAGTTCATCATGAACTAACGGTGAGTTCATGGTGAACTAACGGTGAGTTCATGGTGAACTAACGGTGAGTTCATCATGAACTAACGGTGAGTTCATGGTGAACTAACGGTGAGTTCATGGTGAACTAACGGTGAGTTCATCATGAACTAACGGTGAGTTCATGGTGAACTAACGGTGAGTTCATGGTGAACTAACGGTGAGTTCATCATGAACTAACGGTGAGTTCATGGTGAACTAACGGTGAGTTCATGGTGAACTNCCAGAGTACCCGGAGAAAACCCACGCATGCACGGGGAGAACATGCAAACTCCACGCAGAGAGGCCGCAGAGCCGGGACGCAAACCTATGACCTCCTTGCTGCGAAGCAACAGTGTTAACCAACTGCGCCACCATGCAGCCAGGAATTCAACCATTTAATCTAAAAAAAATGAATGCTATTCTTATTCTAAAAGCATCATTTGATTTGATTTGATTTTATTTTTTTGCCTAGGATCAATTTCAATTGAAATCATAATTAGTGAAATGTAAGTAGGGTTTTATCGTTAGTGGTGAAATCACCCTTTCTTAATTTGAATACAGGTGTACCACAAAGCTCAGTTTTGGGTCCTTTTCTTTTTGCCTGCATATAAATGAAGAACCTGACCCATGTCCTGGTGTAGGTTTGTCAGATGGACACTGATGAGGTAGTTATGTACATGACAGGAAGTGACATCACATCAGTCTCAGCACAGCTGAGCTGTTATTTAAAATGGTTTGTAAGGTCATCAGTATTTTAAAAAACTGATCTTTGACCAATGACACTGATTCAAATTTAAAAACCAAACGGGTCTCAGAATGAAAATGTCTTGGTTTTGTTCTGGATCATTGTTTTAAAGAACGTCAAGATGAAAGCAGAGCTCTCTCTACTTCCGACACTCGAGGAGAACAGACACTTCTTCCTTCTCTCGCTCCCTATCCCTGTCTGTTTGCTGCTCTCTGTTCTGTCAATCTATACAGTAAAAGTTTAATTTACCAGTTGGGTCCAGTTGTTGCTAAACTGTTCTGATTGGTTCTAGCTCTGCAGACAGTTTGATACATATTACAACGTGCATCAATACCATATTAGAGACAGTGGCGGGAGATTTGGGGTCTTCCACACCCCTGTCCTCTGTTCACTGCCCTGGGCTGGAGGCTCGTTAAAGGAGTTGGCTGTCTGGTCATGGTCTGCATGGTGGGCTGCTCTGCTGCCATGGTAGGCAGGGCGGTCCTCTCATCTTCACCCCGGCATGGAAGGGACGTCCCCTGGGTCTGAGGGCTGGTTAGGGTTTAGAGTTTAGAGTATGTATAGAGAGTGTGAGTGGGTGTACGGCGTCTATTGTGTGTTCTGGTACGTTTGTGCAAATGGCTGTGTGTGTGCATGAGGGTGGGAATGTGTGATTGTGTCTGTGTGTGACTGTATATCTGTAAGGTCAGGTCAACTCCACCAAAAACCCTCTTTATTTATGGAGCACCCCCAGCAGCCCATCTGTAAATAATCATTAAACCCATTAATAAACAATAAATAAATGAAATGTAGAGTTAGGCTTTGATTAATATCTAAAGGTATGACGTTTATTTATGTCGCTGTGGAGTTTATTTCTGTTAGTTTGGAGTTCATTTCTGATGGTATGGAGTTTATGGAGTTAGTTTCTGTTGGTAGAGTTACAGAGTACGGAGTTTATTTCTATGTGACATGAATATGACTGCAGATGGGGACGATGCACATCCAGACCTCAGAGGGGACATGAGGCTCAGTCACTGGGTCTGAATCTAGACTGAAGCTTGTTTGTGGACTGCCAAAAGTAATTCATCTTCTTTCTCAATGAAAATTAATCGGATTAAACCTTCTCCTGGCCCACTGAATCTGTCTCTTGTAATGTGCGGAAGCCGAATCTCTGGCTGCTCCTCCATCCTGCTTCACCCCCACAGCGGCCCTGCTGTAAGCTGGATTCACTGGCTTCTTTGCAACAATGGGCAGCGCGGGGACTCAGGAGTGTAATCACATTCTCCTGCTTGTCTGAAAGCTTCTCTTTCACGGTTGGAGACTGAGCTTTGGCCACTTGACCAGCATCATGCGCTGACCTTTGGTAGACATGCTGAAGAGCTCGGAGAGGAGTGCCCAGAGAGATTCGTTGATTAGAGTTTCATCTGTGTGTCTCTGGCCGCAGGTCAAACACATGTTCTCATGATGATCTGACCTTTGCTGCAGCATTCACATTAGTATTCTGTGCCCTCTGCACCTCTCCTCATGTAAGTGGGTTATGCGTTAACATCCTAAAGAGGCCAACTGTGAAATATTTACTTGTTCCTTAACCCTCAGGATATTCTGTGGCTCAGGCTGCTGCCTTCCACTCAAACATTCACATGTAACGGTGACCTTGCAGGAATGCTAAGGTTGGAAAGTTAGCCTCTGACTAATTTGTTTATCAAGTCATGGGCTGACCTAGTTCAAAGTGTAGAGGCTCACGTAGCTCTTAATTAAAATGAGGTTACACACAAAAATTAAAGTAAATTAGAAAAATATTTTCAGCATTCTTATCAGTTACAGAGTTTGAGATGTTTGACTGGTTTGTGTCCAGATTCCTTCATCACAGAGCTGGATGTGGTTAGGATGGAGAAAACAGAGAAGAAGAGTCTGGGTAATAACCTGACCATATGTGGCTGCTTTAGCCGAGGGCAGGGTGTTCACATCCCTTTGAATGACTGGGACTCCACACCCCCACCCCACTTTACTCTGAAGTGACCCACAGGGCCCTTGGGTAAAACGCTGCCCACCCAGCCCCCACCGCTCCTGATAGGAGTGTGAATGGGGTGAATAAAAAATATCTGATATATATAAAAGAATGTATGAGTGTGTGTGAATGTGTCACCAGACCCCAAAAGGTCTTGACCAAGACCCTGAGGTCCTTAAACCAGGGGGGAGCAGCAACTCAGGAACCCAAGGATAGTCAGAGTAAAAACAAATTAGAAAATAAATGTTTATCTTCTAGTCCGTGCATCTTCTATGAAATGAAAAAGCTAAAAATAAAAAGTAAAATAGGATGATGCTAAAATGATTTTCAAAAAATAACTAAAACCAAATAAAAGCCCAGAGGAGGGGAAGGAATCCGCCTGATCCTTGTGGGGGTGTCATCCAGCTAGGGGGAAAGTCCGCCCCTGCTCTGTCCATCGCCGTCGGCACTGCCCCGCTCCTCCGGTGCGTGACGCCCTCTCGGTCGATCCAGGAAGCTGCAACATATGAGGACACCAGCATCCCAAGTTTCAACTGCTGGATTTTGCACAGGTGGACGTTACTTACAATCGCGGGCAGAGGTCCCCACCTCTGCCCGTGTCCTCCGTGAAACGCGTCTTTCCACCTCCAGCCTGGCCTCCGACCTCTGCAGCTCTCCCACTGGACCGACGTTTCCGAAGGAGCAGGTGTGTCTAGCCCGGCTCCTCACGCCTGGCTCCCCCAAAGGGGGAGGCTGGCCTTCTCACTCACAATCTGCTTCCACTCTCTGCTCTGTTCTCTCTGTTCTCCCTTTACTCCACACCTATCCCTTTATCTTCTCAGCTAATCAGTCAGTCAATCTGTTTCACCTGTCAGCCAATTAAGTTCAGACCATGCAGTTCCTATGGCAGGGCTCACAAGGGGAAAATACAAAACATGCCAAGAACATCCTAAAATTGTGTTCTAAAAACATAAAAGCATGCCATAAAAACATTAAAAACATACAATAGTAAACTAATAAAAACAATAAACATGCAATCAACTGTTAAAAAGTCTAAAAAAATAAAAGCAAATGTAAAAAAAGCAAATTTCCCACTGTGTGACAAATGGATGACTGGGTAATAAAGACCACTAAAACATGCTTTGTTATTGATGAACTAACGGTGAGTTCACCATGAACTAACGGTGAGATCATGGTGAACTAACGGTGAGTTCATGATGAACTAATGGTGAGTTCATCATGAACTAACGGTGAGCTCATGGTGAACTAACGATGAGTTCATCATGAACTAACGGTGAGTTCACCATGAACTAACGGTGAGATCATGGTGAACTAACGGTGAGTTCATGGTGAACTAAAGGTGAGTTCACCATGAACTAACGGTGAGATCATGGTGAACTAACGGTGAGTTCATGGTGAACTAACGGTGAGTTCACCATGAACTAACGGTGAGATCATGGTGAACTAACGGTGAGTTCATGATGAACTAATGGTGAGTTCATCATGAACTAACGGTGAGTTCATGATGAACTAATGGTGAGTTCATCATGAACTAACGGTGAGTTCATCATGAACCAATGGTGAGTTCATGGTGAACTAACGGTGAGTTCATGGTGAACTAACTGTGAGTTCATGGTGAACTAACGGTGAGTTCATGGTGAACTAACGGTGAGTTCATCATGAACTAACGGTGAGTTCATGGTGAACTAACGGTGAGTTCATGGTGAACTAACTGTGAGTTCATGGTGAACTAACGGTGAGTTCATGGTGAACTAACGGTGAGTTCATCATGAACTAACGGTGAGTTCATGGTGAACTAACGGTGAGTTCATGGTGAACTAACTGTGAGTTCATGGTGAACTAACGGTGAGTTCATGGTGAACTAACGGTGAGTTCATCATGAACTAACGGTGAGTTCATGGTGAACTAACGGTGAGTTCATGGTGAACTAACTGTGAGTTCATGGTGAACTAACGGTGAGTTCATGGTGAACTAACGGTGAGTTCATCATGAACTAACGGTGAGTTCATGGTGAACTAACGGTGAGTTCATGGTGAACTAACTGTGAGTTCATGGTGAACTAACGGTGAGTTCATGGTGAACTAACGGTGAGTTCATCATGAACTAACGGTGAGTTCATGGTGAACTAACGGTGAGTTCATGGTGAACTAACGGTGAGTTCATGATGAACTAACGGTGAGTTCATGGTGAACTAACGGTGAGTTCATGGTGAACTAACGGTGAGTTCATCATGAACTAACGGTGAGTTCATGGTGAACTAACGGTGAGTTCATGGTGAACTAACGGTGAGTTCATCATGAACTAACGGTGAGTTCATGGTGAACTAACGTTGAGTTCATGGTGACCTAACGGTTAGTTCATGATGACGTCATGAAATATTTTGATTTCTAAACCAAATACTTATTTAGAATTCATTTTTAAAAAATCTTTGACATCTTTTTTCTTCTCACTTAATTCTGCCTTACTCAGGCCATTCAGACTTTTATTCTGAAAGGCATGTTTTGGTTCTGCAGAGAGCTCTTTCCCTTTCCAGCTCCTTGATTTTTCTTCTACTTTAGGATTTTGCTTTTGAAAGAAAGTCTCAGTGGGCGGGGCTTTTCAATGCTTCGATCTGATTGGTTATGAGAGTTTGCAAAATGTAGCATATGTATGGCAAATGGCTAGAACGTGGGAGTGTGTTATGTTTTTCTCATCAGACTCAAGTGTAACACTTTAGAAAAATTTGTTGTATTTTTCTCAGTATTTGACAACTAGTCAGAGTTGACATCCAGTTAAAGTTTAATCCATTGAAGGTCTATTTTTACCTCAAAGCAACATGACAGGACAGCTCTGGAAAAGACAACAGCACTGCTCAACAACAACTGGGGACCAACAATGACCACTCAGGAAAACAAGGAATCTGTCGTTGAAATTGTATTTGTTAAAAGCAGCTGCACTGGACTGCATGACTTATTTACTTCAACAAGAACAGCATGTCACAGACATGTACAGTAGTCGCTCTACACAACAAGAAACTACAACTACTGCTACAAGAAATGCTCCAGAAGAGTTTAACTAAAGGTTTGCTAATACTGAAACTTTAGATTAGTGTCCAATCCTGGTCCTGAGGGCCACCATCCACCATACCCTAGAGGCCACTGCTTTACCAGCTTTAAGGCTGTCTGTCTCTCCGAATCACTGCAATTCCTCACTGCTTGGATTCTCCATTATTGCATGCTGTAACATTTTTCAGCAGAACATCCTGGAAGTAAAAGCAAGGACAGAAAGAGCCATCTGTTTCTGCATCGATTGTAGGAAAAATACCAGAGTCTCAAAAAGAGAAACACATTTTCAGGTAGCAGAAAACAAAAAAAAAACGTTTGGACGTAGAAAGGGGAAAGCCCAGGGTGAACATTAGCATAGCGTTTCAACGACTTGTGTTTTGCTTTCTATTGTCACTGTGGCAATGTGCGGCCATATGTCAGGGGGAGGCGGCATGGGGTTTATAGCCGAGGAGAGGGGTGAGAGCTCTGAGGTGTGTTTGTGTAAAATAGCTAGCTAAACCTAGCTTGTTTGAAGATTACAGAGTGCAGCTTTAAAATAATATGTACATAAACATTAAATGATTTTATTAATTAATTCATATTTTTTAATCATGAATTTTTTTGATCTGTCAACCTCGCCCTTCAAAATCAATGAAACTAGAAATCATTCATATCCAATAACGGTCTCCAGTGTCTCCCCGAACGGTTGTTGTTGCAAATGTCACATGACTAAATTCAGCCGTGTTTGACAGAAGACAAAAAGTTTGGTTTGTTTGGTTGGAAACACTTCTTACTGACTTATAAACACAACATTAGAAATTGTTAGGAATCAGACAGGAGTTTCTCTTACACTTCCATTACCAGCCTTCTTCCACCAACGCCATCTGCCAGGGGTTTAAATCCTAGGACGTAATACAACCTGTATTTACTTTCTTCACTTACTGTCAGTGTTTTGAGTGCATTCATTTTAAGGCTGGCAGACTGAAAGTGGAAATAAATTGTGTTCTCTTGTTTGATTCTTGTCATTTTCCCCTCTCTAGGCGCGTGCAGCTGACACACCATCAAACATCAGGCAAAATGTCATATGGGTCCATAGACAGAGGCTCCTTTGGCAGTCGTAACCCATTTGGAGGCCCCACAAGTCAGGGCTACCAGCCAGTAGGTAAGAACCTTCCTGATTCTCTGTGAAAGCATCATTTCATGCTGACTTTTAAACGGGTGGTTAACGCAGTCTTTTCCAGCATGAACACACAGATCAAGTTAATTCCTCCTTGTCAGCCTCCATATAAGTACAACCTTAGTTATTATCATAAAATCATAGATCTGTCCTGACAGGAGGACAAAATGTTTTGTGATAGCAGAAGAAAAACAGGAACAGATTATAAAAATATCCAAATAAAATCCACTTCCACGTTTCACCTTCAGCATAAACAGAAGTGAGATATTGCTTTTTACATATCGTGTTACTCAATTAACATGTAACACTTTGTTCTACATGTGATGTAAATATAAAAAACAGAAATAGGAAAAATAGATACATTCAATGAACAAAACAACCTGATAAAAAGAACAATCTAAAAACAGTCTAATCAAACCAGCAGCAGGATTCATATTTATTTCTTTGCTTTAGGTGCAGAGTGTGTTTGTTTATTTAGTCTCTACCCGCAGTGGGTGGGTGGGTGGGTGGGTATGGTTGGGAAGGGACTTGTAAATTATCCTGATGGCCTGAGGACAGAAACAGTTTGAAAGTCTGGATGATCTGGCCTGGATACTGTGCAGCCTTCTTCCAGAGGACAGTAGAGGTGTGAGAGGGGTCCAGCAGGACATTGGTGGACTTTTTGACACATCAGTCTCTGTATGTCTGTTAGGGCTGGGAGTGGGACACCACTGATCTTTTCTGCAGCTCTCACTACTATCTGCAGAGTTGTGTCCCCAGCTGAGCAGCTGCCGAACACGACTGTGATGCAGAGGGTCAGGATGCTATAGAATGATGTCATGATTTGGCTTTTTTTTAGTCTCTATAGGAAATGAAGACGTTGCTGGGCTGTTTAGGTTATGGCAGCGGTGTTGATGGAGCAGGTGAAGTCATTTGCAGTGTGCAGCCCTATAGACTTTGTGTTGTGTACTCTTTCAATTACAGTACCATTGCTAGGCAGCAGGGGGCGGTCAGAGCTACTTCTTCTGAAATCCAGGATCATCTCTTTAGTTTTCTCCACATTTAGGGAGCGGTTACTGTCGCCACGGCTCCACCTCCTATCTGCACGGTGTGTCATCCTCATGAGAAATGATTATCTGCAAATTTGAGGATGTGGTTCGAGCTGAACCTGACAGTACAGCCATGTGTCAAAATGAACAGGAGAGGACTGAGCACACAGCCCTGAGGGATGCCAGTGTTTAGTGTAATGCTGCTGGAAGTTTTCTGTCCTATTTTCACTGACTCCTTGAACCGTCACCTTATCGTGGTGGAGGAGTTTGAGTGCCCTAACGATCCTAGGAGCTATGTTGTCTGGGGCACTTGTGCCCCTGGTAGGGTCACCCATGGCAAATTGGTCCTAGGGGAGGGGTGAGACAAAGAACGGTTCAGAAGACCCTTCATGAAGAGAAGACCAAAGAGTCTGAGTACCCAGCCCGGAGGGTTACCGGGGTCCCACCCTGGAGCCAGGCCTGGGGTTGGGGCCCGTGAGCGAGCGCCTGGTGGCCGGGCTTTCGCCTGGCCGGGCCCAGCCCGAACCGGAGACATGGGCTCATCCACCTGTGGGCCCACCACCTGCAGGAGGAACATGAAGGGTCTGGTGCATTGTGGATCAGATGGCAGACCGAGGCGGGAGCTTTGGCGATCCGATCCCCGGACGGGAAAACTGACTGTTGGGACATGGAACGTCACCTCTCTGGCGGGGAAGGAGCTGGAGCTTGTGGAAGAGGCTGAGCGATACCGGCTAGATATAGTCGGGCTCACCTCGACACATAGCGTTGGCTCTGGAACCCGAGTCCTGGAGACGGGTTGGACACTTTTCTTTGCTGGAGTTGCTCCAGGTGAGAGGCGGAGGGCTGGGGTGGGCTTTCTGTTAGCCCCAAGACTCTCTGCCTGTATGTTGGGGTTTTCTCCGGGGGACGAAAGGGCAGCTTCCCTGCGCCTTCGGGTTGGGGAACGGGTCCTGACTGTTGTTTGTGCTTATGCACCAAATAGCAGTTCAGAGTACCCACCCTTTTTGGAGTCCCTGGGACGAGTGCTAGATAGCGCTCCTACTGGGGACTCCATTGTCCTGCTGGGGGACTTCAATGCTCACGTGGGCAATGACAGCATGACCTGGAGGGGTGTGATTGGGAGGAACGGCCCGCCTAATCTGAACTCGAGTGGTGTTTTGTTATTGGACTTCTGTGCAAGTCGCAGTTTGGCCATAACGAACACCATGTTCAAACATAAGGATGCCCACCGGTACACCTGGTACCAGGGCAGCCTAGGTTACAGGTCGATGATTGACTTTATAGTTGTATCATCTGACCTGAGACCGTATGTTTTGGACACTCGGGTGAAGAGAGGAGCGGAGCTGTCAACTGATCACCACCTGGTGGTGAGTTGGATCAGGTGGCAGACCTGGTAGACCCAAACGTATAGTGAGGGTCTGCTGGGAACGCCTGGCAGAAGAGCCTGTCAAGATGGTCTTCAACTCCCACCTCCGGCAGAGCTTCGACCGCGTCCCGAGAGCAGTGGGGGACATTGAGTCCGAATGGGCCTTGTTCCGCTCTGCGATTGTTGAGACGGCTGTTGCTAGCTGTGGTCGCAAGGTAGCCGGTGCTAGTCGTGGCGGTAACCCCCGTACCCGCTGGTGGACACCAGAGGTTAGGGGAGCCGTCAGGCTGAAGGAGGAGGCCTACAGGGCGTGGCTGGTCTGTGGGTCTCCAGAGGCAGCAGACAGGTACCGGCGGGCCAAGCGGAGTGCAGCAGTGGCAGTTGCCGAGGCAAAATCTCGGGCGTGGGAGGAGTTTGGCGAGGCCATGGAAAAAGACTATCGATCGGCTCCAAAGAGGTTCTGGCAAACCATCCGGCGCCTCAGGGGAGGAAGGCGGCAACTCCCTCACACTGTTTACAGTGGGGACGGGGAGCTGCTGACGTCAACTGGGGCTATAGTCGGACGGTGGAAGGAATACTTTGAGGAGCTCCTCAATCCCACCGACGCGCATTCCGAGGAGGAACCAGAGCTGGGAGACCTGGGGACGGACTGTCCAATCTCTGGGGCAGAAGTCGCTGAGGTAGTCAAACAACTACGCAGCGGCGGAGCCCCGGGGGTGGATGAGATCCGACCTGGGTATCTCAAGGCGATGGATGTTGTAGGACTGTCGTGGCTGACACGTCTCTGCAATATTGCGTGGTCATCGGGGGCAGTTCCTGTGGAGTGGCAGACCGGGGTGGTGGTTCCCATTTTTAAGAAGGGGGACCAGAGGGTGTGTTCCAACTATAGGGGGATCACACTCCTCAGCCTCCCTGGGAAGGTCTACTCCAGGGTCCTGGAGAGGAGGGTCCGGTCGATGGTTGAATCTTGGATAGAAGAGGAGCAATGTGGTTTTGGTCCTGGTCCTGGAACTGTGGACCAGCTCTTTACCCTCGCTAGGGTGATGGAGGGGTCATGGGAGTTTGCCCAACCAATCCACATGTGTTTTGTGGATTTGGAGAAGGCTTATGACCGTGTCCTCAGGGGCACCCTGTGGGGGGCGCTCCAGGAGTACGGGGTGGATGGTCTTTTGTTAAGGGCCATTCAGTCCCTGTACCAGAGGAGTGTGAGTCTGGTCCTCATAGCCGGCAGTAAGTCAGACCTCTTCCCAGTGAGGGTTGGACTCCGCCAGGGCTGCCCTTTGTCACCGGTCCTGTTCAGAACCTTTATGGACAGGATTTCTAGGAGCAGCCGTGGTGTGGAGGGTGTTGAGTTTGGTGACAGGAGAATCTCGTCTCTGCTTTTTGCGGATGATGTGGTCCTCCTAGCTTCATCAGGCTCTGACCTACAGCTCTTGCTGGGGAGGTTCACAGCCGAGTGTGAAGCGGCTGGGATGAGGATCAGCACCTCCATATCTGAGGCCATGGTTCTTGACTGGAAAAAGGTGGATTGCCAACTCCGGGTCGGGAGAGAGGTCCTGCCTCAAGTGGAGGAGTTCAAGTATCTCGGGGTCTTGTTCTCTAGTGAGGGAAGGAGGGAGATCGACAGGCGGATTGGGGCAGCGTCTGCAGTGATGGACGCTGAACCGGTCTGTTGTGGTGAAGAAGGAGCTGAGCCAGAAGGCAAGGCTCTCGATTTACCAGTCGGTCTACCTCCCAATCCTCACCTGGTCATGAGCTTTGGGTAATGACCGAAAGAATGAGATCGCGGATACAAGCGGCTGAAATGAGTTTTCTCCGCAGGGTGGCCGGGCTCAGCCTTAGGGATAGGGTAAGAAGCTCGGACATCCGGGAGAGACTCGGAGTAGAGTCGCTGCTCCTCCATGTAGAGAGGAGCCAGTTGAGGTGGTTTGGGCATCTGGTCAGGATGCCTCCTGGACGCCTCCCTCGGGAGGTGTTCTGGGCATGTCCTGCCGGCAGGAGGCCCCCAGGTCGACCCAGGACAAGCTGGAGGAAATAAATCTTCAGTTTGGCCTGGGAACGCCTGGGCGTCCCAGCTGAGGAGCTGGTGGACTTGGCCGGGGAGAAGGTGGCCTGGGCTGCCCGACTTGGAATGCTGCCCCCTGCGACCCGGACCCGGATAAGCGGAAGAAGGCGAGAGAGAGCGAGAGGCGATTTTCACTGACTGTGGCCTGTAAGGAAATTCAGGATCCAGTTACAGGTTGGTGTGTTTAGTTTCTCTACGTGTTGCTGTGGGATGATGCTGTTGAGGATTTCATGATGATGGGGGTTAATGCTACAGGCGGTGGTCATTCAGGTTAAGTATGATACTTTATATCAATACACTAGCTCCAGTCATGTTCACAGTGTTTCAGAAATTCAAGTCAAGCCAACTGTAAATAATATTCAGCCAGTCGGTCACAGAAGTGAACAGTAGCACTGCTCAGTGTAAAGTGAGTCTATTTCATAATAAATATCAGCTTCACGCTGTAGGTTGGTGGAGGTCCAAGTAGAGTACAGCAGTCACCCACACGCCGGCTCATAAACAATCAGACTCAGGTGCTAACAGTCAACACATTAGTCATTCATGAAGAAATGAATAATTCAGCCAATCAACAACACATGTATAAGAGATCAAATGCAAACAAAAACAATCTCATCACAAAGTGAAAATTGTTTAAATAAATAAATCAAACTTTAAAATCTTCAGCTCAGGTGATGCTTTAGAAGACTTTGTTACTGGCTTTACGTTTGTTTTTTAAGACCAATTATTTATCTTGTTAAAACTGAACAATGTTTTAATTATTGTGCTACTGTAGATGCAGCTGCAGCACAATAAGCAGATGGTCTCAAACAAACATTTTAGTGCATCAACATGACTATTTTTGAACAATAATTATTTTAAATACCAGCAGTTTGTCACTGTTCTGCAGCATTGTCTCTCCTGGTCTGACTAGCCATGAGTTCTGCTCCAGTCAGAGGATGACTTCCTGTTTCTAGACTTTGCGTGATGTCACCAGTGGGCGTGGTCCTGATGGAAAGCTGCTTCAGAATAACCCAAATATCCCTTTAAGGATTATATGACCTCATCTGTGCAACTACACGTATTACTGTCTCTATGATAAAACTCAGATTTTAGACAAGCCGTTGTTGCCATACAATCTGAGACGGCTTTAAAATGATTAACTTCCAACTTTTCTACAGTCCAAAGAACTTAGATCGAGGGAAAATATTTTACCACTCCTGATAGCTGGAGTATGTTTATGTATGTCCAACACTTGTCACACCTTCTGACTCATGAAAAGTGAATTATGAAGGACTCCAGACACACACCATGACTCTGAGTAATTTAACAGAAAATTTTTCTTGCAATTTTAAAAATGTTTAAAATTCTAGAGACCCAGGAGCAATGGTTTGCTGTCCTGTGCACAAAAATTCAATGTCAGAGCAGGTAGAAGGAAGAATAAAGTTTAGAAGTTTCTGATCTAAAATCAAACAAGAAAACACAGAGATTTAGCAGGCAGATTCTGATACAAACACCCTGAAGTAGCCAAACTGTTGTGGCAATAAGACAACTGGATGATTAAACATTTTTTATGAATAGTTGATCTGATTGGCTTCAAAAGGTTGAAAAGAAAGACAGAAAGAACTGCAACCAGAGTTTCTAAATTCAAAGTTCCTAGAGTGATGGCCAAAGTGAGGAAGACTAAATCATGAGGTGGACCTGATCACTAATGAGCTGTGCTTCATTAGGATTCATCTGCTGTGTTGGTCAAGCAGCTGGAGAGGTAAAGAGCAAGTTGCAGGTTAGACTCCCTTAAACAAATGTTTAGAGAAATATATTGTTCTGAATAAAAACCTACACAATATATATAACTTATTTTAGGGTTTTGGAGTCATTTTTGTGGAAATGTTCTATTTCTCTGCCAGACCGGAATGACTTAACGACTGGGTGACCTGTTCTCTTGAAAAAAATGAGAAAAATATGGATTTTAATCGAGGCCAGATGTAGGAATGGGCAAGGGGGGGGCATTGCCCCCCCGCCCCCATTCCACGACTGCCCCCCCCCCAAACGCGATTGCATGCAGAAATACCAAATTTCAAAAGTATTTCTGTGAAAAATGGTCAGAGTGAGCACTCTTCTGTTTGTCCTCATTCAAAATAGCTACTGATTGGTAGATGCATAGGGAGGGTGTGGCCAGTCGCTGTACTTTGTTGTCGCTCGCTCAGATTCAGTAGAGCAGGCCTTCCAGTCTGCTGCAGTTAGCTGAGCCACGGTTTCGGAGTTTTCTTCTGCTCTCTTTTACCAGAGTTGTTTGGTTACTCTTTCTTCGCCCTGAAGGGTTCTCATTCTCTCCATGTCACTCTCTTTAGTATTTGAAGAGAACCGAGTCGACTCTTGCGACTTAGTCAGCCATGCAGAGATTTCTGATTGCTAAAGCTAAACCTAGCAGTTGCAGTGCTACGGCGTTAGCATTCATGCGTACCAGATCCGAATGCGCCGTGAGCTGAGAGCGCTGAGCGGTCCCGATGGGAGACTCTTCAATCTGACGAGCTTCACATCCTGTTGCAGCTCGGTGACTGAGTGATCACATGACCTCTGAGGCTAGTGGACACACAGGGCATGACCTCCGACACACACACACACTCACAGCATCTCCAGTGCACGTGGCACCGCGCCTTTACGCGCAGCTCCTTTGACGCACGCTTCAACACACACACAATCACAGTACATCCGACCCACGCACGCAACTCACACATGCCCAGTAGGGGTGCAACGGGTCACAACCATGATCTGTATGATCGCCCTCTATGGTTCGGGACACGGTTCACGGATCCGCGCTTGTGTTTGCTAAATCCTCCCCGACCCGACAGCTCACGGCGCGCTCTGAATCAGCTGATAAATAATTCCCCTCTGATAAAGGAGTTCATTTTGTCATCACATATCAAGTTCTCTCTATCAGACTCAGTCATTTTAGTTAACCAGAACAAAGGATCACTGATCATAACTGATCCACTCTCTCATGCGTGCGCGCAGACCAGCTGATCCTCCATCTGTCAGCTGATCTCCTCTCTGATAGAGAAACAAGACTCATCTATTTCTGTCTAAGATAATGTTTTGGACTTTTATACGAGCTAATGCACGTTAATAATAACGGGTTAATGGTGATGTTAATGAGCCAATGGATGATTAGTGGTTACCATGGTGACCTGGCAGTGGAAGCAGCTGTAACATTTGTTTTGATCGTAGTTCTGGTCCTAGTTCTTCCTACACAGTTTGTGAATCTAACAGCTCTCCTGTCTCACATCAGGTTACTACAGTGTTGATGTCAGCTTCTCAGGTTGGCTTCATCAAATGTCTTCAGAAAAAACTACTCCAGGATGTTGTTGTTACCTGTTTAACGTTATCATTATGATTCATTATATTTCACATGGTGCCTCCATAGGGATGATAGAGTCCAATTTTCCTTTTTTACATTTACAGCTTTGAGGTTTAATATCTGATAAAAGGATTGTGCCTGTTGAACATTAAAATACATTCTGAGCAGAAGATAAAAAAGTGTGTGTGTGTAAGAGAGAGTGTGTGTTAATGTTGTAACACAGAGGTCACAGGTTTTCTTAAGGGTTAGGCAGTGTGACAACTAGCAGCTTCATTGGATTTGATCCTGGTGGTTCTTTCATTACCCCTGTAATGGGTTTGGAGTCAGACAGAAGCCCTGAGGCTAGACATGTTCCCAGCCCAGCTGGGGGTGTTTGTTTGAAAGAGAAGGACAGAAACAGAGTCAGATAACTCAGGACTGAGACTGAAGACAAAGCTACATGTAATCCACTGCAGGGTATGTACATGTTGCTACCTGGGTTCACAGGAGCTGAGAGTAACAGCAATAACCCAGTGACACAGGTACAAGTGAGAACTGAACAGTATAACAGCACTGGGAAATGAAAATAAAATGTCCTTTAGGAAACGTGTGTTTTGGATCCACTTATTTTATAGTCAAAAATTCAGCTGACACAATCCTACCCCATGACCCTACCACAGGGTGTGTGGTTCAAAGCTCGCCACCGACAGAATCATCCACCAGCCTCGATGGACACAAAGCTGGAGCTTCACTTCTCCACACATGGAAGAAAAGACTGAGAGCCTAGTTTATTAAACCTGGCATAGAATCCTTACCACAAGTCTATTTATGCTCAACCAAAATGTTTACTTTTTCTAAATAATTTTCTGACCTATATAACTCTGCGTACGCGCAGCTGCACACAATTCCAACATTATAAATGACACCCTTTGTAGAACTGTTCTCAGCTGTTTGTGGACCAGGTCCCTCCTCCTACACACCACCATACTGCCACATATGGTCAATGAACTTACCTCATTAATAATTAGCATTTACAAAAGCTGGTGATTTCTGGCATTTCACGGTAAATCATTACAACAAAGTGGTCTAGAAAACACTACTTTACAGAGACTAAATCGAGGTGCTTATGAGTGAGGAGAATTGAGAGGAAAAATGTTTTTTTGGCAAACAAAGTTGATGCTTCACCAATACATGGAAGTCCTCAGAGTGGCAAGGGTCACTACAATGGTGCATGGCCAGTGTGACAGAGATGGAGCTCAGTGATGACTGAGATAGTCCAGATCTAAGGGGAACATTTAATGAAAACATTTCATTTAACCCAAAGAGGCATCAGACAGAAAATGTCATGTTGTTCATCCTATCAGCCCACCTGTCGGACAATTCCTGCTGAACCAGCAGGTTGAAAGAAAGCTGAGAGGTCAGAAGCTGCAGGTGGTTCTGGTGGGTCGGTTGATCTAACACCAGGTCCAGAGAACCTAAATCAGCTGATCAGCCTGTCATCATCATGGACCTGGAAATCTACCTGGTCTCTAAAAACTCTTCCCATCTGGATTCTGACATTGGCTGATCTTCAAGGAGTTCAGAGCATCCATTACACAGAGAGCCACTGCAAAAAGGCAAATGTCCTGTACTTATAGAGCACTTTCTAGAGTGTTCTACACTCCCCAAAGCGCTGTACAACACAACAGTCATTCACCCATTCACACACTGGTGGTGATCAGTTACATTGTAGCCTCAGCTGGGGCACACTGACAGGCAGGGATGGCGTGCACGGTGCACCGACACCGCCAAGTCCCTCCAACCACCACCAGTAGGCACGGTGGGTGAAGGACACAACGACAACGTAACCCAGCTGGAGCTGGGATCGAACCAGTGGCCCTCCGCTTGCCAAACTGCCACTCTACCCACACACACACACACACACACACACACACACACATATGGACACGGAGACTGAAAAGAAGGGGAAGGGTACAGAAATAAGGGTGGGGGAAAAGTAAAGAGAAGAAAAGAAGCGAACAAGCGACATGAAGAATCCACTTCTAGACCTGCAAATAAAACACAAACAAACAAGTAAATAAAACAGGGAGAAAAGATACAACAGCAACAAACAGCATATGAATACACAACAGTTGTGATCTCCTTAAAACGTATACGGTAATTCAAGATGAGTTCAGTGTCAACCACAGCCCCAGTTAATGTGTCTGAAACACCTGAGTTCGTCTTTATGTGAACACCTTGTGATCACCTGTGTGTGTGTGTGTGTGTGTGTGTGTATAGGCGCGCTTGTGTATAAAAGGTTTCTCCATAGTATTATTCAATAATTAGTTTGAGGAGCCACAGACCTGCCCCCGAGGCCATGTGGAGGCGGAGAATGTCCGAGCCCCAGACATCCAGAGGCCATCACGGACACCCCAGGGAGACCACCGCCGGGGCAGCCGCAAACCCTCCCCCGCGACGCGCATTGGCTCACCCCGCGTGGGTCACCCAGCAGCTGTCACGCAAGAGCCCCAGGGGGCCGCGACGAGGGGCTCACAGGCACCGCCCACAGCTGACCACCCAGAGCAGATCCAGCCCAGAACCAGAGACCCAAGATCCTTGGCCGAACCAGCCCCAGCAGAGGCCCCCAGACCCGAGAGATTGTCCCTTCCATACTGGAGTGGAAATGAGCAGACCGCCACACCTACCGCAGCAGCCGAGCAGCACCCCCACCACAAACCCCGACAAGACGGCCAGCTCCACTACCGGCCCCGGCTCCAGGTAGCAAGCAGAGAACAGAGATGTTGCAAGACCCCAAATCTCCCTCTACCTGCTCCAATGTGGTGTTGACCCTAACGTGAAGGTGGGCACTGGAGGAGAGGCTGGTCAGCAAGACCCCCCTCCCCCCAGATATCACTGGGTGTACTCACTCCAAAGACCCTACATGTGTATTGTGAGAATGTCATGAGTGGAAGTGTTAAAAGTGTGAATTAAAATTGAGCCACAGGACTGCAGAGACGGTGTTACACACCGTGACGTACCTGTAACCCTAGCCCTGTGTGAGTGGTGATGTGACGGAGCAGAGGGAGGGAAAAGTCCTGGGATGGGGAGACAAGACTGGGGGACAAGCCCTCCCAGGGAGCCAGCTCAGAGATTTTCTTTAATAATAATAATAATAATGCATCAGCTTTATATAGCACTTTTTAGGTCACTCAAAGATGCTTTACAGAGTTGCATTATTCATTCACACATTCTCACTCTGGTGGTGGTAAACTACGACAGACGTCTTTAAAAAACATTACCGGACTTAGCCTAGTAACCAGTATCTGTGTTTATTGATGTAGGTGTCTTTGGGGCAGCTGCGTCATGTTCTTGTGCCACAACATGTATTAAATCATGTTTAATTGGGTTTAACTGTTTTTTTTATTAATTTACTGTTCTTTAAGAAGATGTCTGATCTTATAAAAATGAGGACAAATCATTTGAAATGAGTGGAAAGATATTTTACACACACAAAACCAGGGTTGTTGTGTGCAGGGGTTCCTCTCCATGTAATTGATCATGTCACACCGCCACGGCAAAATAAAAGCTGCCACACCTTCATAATTAATTTTTTTCTTTACTTATATGTTAAAGCATATGAGATTTAAATAACCTAATGCGCACTTACACTAAGCAAGTCGCACCCACGGCAACTCCTCAGTTTGACCCCTACTCCGCTTCAGGAAATACATTTGAGAGCAGTGTTAAGATAAGATAAGCGCTTTCTGAGGAGGAGTTTCTTCATTGAGTGTCGCTTCAAAACATATCAAAGCTAACGGGATTCATAAAACTGGCTAATTAAGAAGTCGGACAGAGCTGTTCATGCCTTGGGGTCAGAGGACAAAGCAGCGCAGCAGGTGGAGTGAAGACGGAGCTCCGAGCAGCAGAGCAGCTAGATGACTCTTAAGAAATGATCCGGGACATTGTCAGTGAACAAGTTTGTTCTTTCTTGCCAAAAAATGGACCAGAATGTCAAAACAATGTTGACATTTCTGTGCCTGGACAGCTTTAGGAAAAAAGTGCACAAACTAATTCATGGGGATCTTGTGCACAGAGAATATCCGTCCATCCATTTTCTGTAACCTCTTCATCCTCCACAGAGGAGGGGGAGCTGGTGCCTATCTCCAGTGGCCAAGGGGCGAGAGGCAGGGGACACCCTGGACGGGTCGCCAGTCCATCGCAGGGCCACACAGAGACAAACAATCAGCCACACACCCACTCACACCTAAGGACAATTTACTAACCCAATTAGCCTGACAGTCATGTTTTTGGTCTGTGGGAGGAAGACGGAGTACCTGGAGAAAACCCACGCACGCACGGGGAGAACATGCAAACTCCACGCAGAGAGGCCGCAGAGCCGGGACACGAACCCATGACCTCCTTGCTGCGAGGCAACAGTGCTAACCAGCTGCGCCACCATGCAGCACAGAGAGTATATGTTTAAGTATTTAAATCTATAAATATGTTAAATTTCTATGCAGACAGATGAATGTCTATACAAACACACACACACACACACACACACACACACACACACACACACACACACACACACGTCAAACCCCTATCCCCAGCCCAACACCACGGTTTTATAGAAATCCTAGAGGAAACCCTGTGCTCTGCATGTAAACACTCTAGAGACCCAGGCAAAGTGGTATTATTATTATTATTAGTGTTAATATGATTGTTATTATTATTATTAGTAGTAGTAGTATTGTTATTAGTGTTAATATGATTGTTATTATTAACTATTTTTATGAAGCATTGATGAAGTAGATGACATTGTAATTTGTGATTCAAGCCATTTTACTTTGGACTCTATTTTTATGTTTAGTTGAAACTTGTCTTAATTCTGATGCTGTTTTTGACAAAGTAACCGATACGCTAGCCCACATGTGTTTGCTGTTAGCACATTTATGCTTCCTTATCGGTTCAGTATAAACCAGTTTAGGTTAGTTTATTATTAAATTTCATTTTGATGACTGAGTGGAGGAGATAGGAGGTTGAGAAACATAACCCCCCGTTTGCTTTTTGTCTGTGAACTCCAGAGAACTGTACACACAGAGTGTGTGTTAGATTCAGTTTGACAGTCAGCTCTTCTCTCTAAGTCATCTCTGCTGTGACGAGGCAGATGGAAGCCTCAGACTCCAGAAAGCGTTTCTTTGATCATGGAGGAGCCTGGGTGCAGGGATGTGAGGAATATGAGTCTTGGTGGTGGTGGTGAGGTGGGTGTGATGGGGGATAGAGCGGGAGCCTGTCAGATTAGCTGTCTGTAGCTCAGGCTGATGTGAAGGGGAGCTCAGGAAATGATCAAAGCACAGGTTAAGTCTCTAATAGAGCTGTCGATTAGGCTAATCTCTGCTTCCTCTCCTAGCAGAAGCTCCCAGCTCTCCATATTTGCTCTCTGAGAGGCAACATGTCACCACCAGCATGGCTGAGTGTCTCATTCAGGGTGGCATGACAACGTTGTTTTAGTCTCTGCACATATTGACAGGCCACATGTTGTTTTTATTAGCAGCAATATTGAAAATGTAAGCTGAATTGACATAACACACCGGGGTTGTTAACAGAAACTGCTCTGGAACCAGAATTCATTTAGCAGACGTGTTGGGAGGGTTAGCTCATGATTAACCACCTTTCTGGTTTTTCACTTTCTGCTGCCGTTAACAAATGACATCTTGTTTTCACATTTTCTTTTTAAATTAAAATGTGTTGTCTGTTCACTTATGGACCACTGGATATGAAGTTTAAATATGAGTTTGTATATAAATATTAAAATTCAACAGTCAAGATGCAGTTTACTCATCCGAGCTGGTTCCTGTAGGCCCTAGGGTCCCCTGATTAGGGGACCCATGCCACTTCCTGTTTAAATTCCTTCCAAAGACTGGCATAATGTTTATTAATATATTCATGATGCATATCCTCTGAACGGGAAGAATCTTGTCTAAACAACGTTTTCTACCTCAACATGATTAAATTCCAATAAAAAGCAATTAAACAGAAAAACCGTAAAAAGATGCTAAATTAACACACCAAGAAAAACACACAAAAGTAACAATTCAACATAATTCTATCCACACAAACCACTGTTTAAAATAAAGCCCAAACTCTGCTCTTTCCAACAACATGTGTATCATCACCCTACATGCAGAATTCACTGAGATAGCTGGAAACAAATATGGAAATTGAGGCGGATTTCCTCAAGTCACAGATATAAACGTGGGCCTACCTTGTTTGTCTTTTGAATGGGTAAATAGACATTTTGTTGATTTTCCTAAAAATCCTCAAAAACAATTTTTTTAGATGGAACTACTATCTATGGTGACATATAAGTGGGAAAAATAAGAAAAAACACAGAAATGTGTACTGGCCCACAGGTGCCTAAATGTGCCAAAATGGCTAAATGACGAGGTCTGCCTGGATGTTTATCCACCTCTCTAAATCATCTGGTTTTTACTTTTTTTGCATTAATTTTGGTTCAGCAAAGGGCAAGATGTTGTTCTTTGGATTGCTAGATGTTTTGGATTGCAACTGAATACTTTCAAGGGAATAATAACATTGCAAAGTGATTTTTTTAAGACGGAAGTTAATTTGTTTAATTTTCTGGTGTGTGCCAATATTATTTAATTTCAGTCAGAAAGACAAGTGTTGATTTTTAGGCATTTGGAGTATTCTCTGGAGTCTTACCTTTATTCTGGTACCAAAACCATTCAAATTGTAGTTCTTGAGAAATATTCAATTCATTTTGGGCATGTCATTTTTGATCAAATCTCTAAAAAAAAAGGCCTAGGGTTTAAAGGGTTAAGCCCTGCCCCCTCCATGTAAATAAATGGGACATTTTCAAAACTAAACACTTCCTAAAAGGTGAGACTCCTGCTCTGTTTTTATACACGTCTGTGGCACAAACTGAGGAATAACTCAACAGAGAGCTAAGTCGAGCTAAGTGGTGGGTATGAATCACTGCTCAACACACCAACTCATTAGCTTAGCATGGTGACATATTCAAGATTAAAAGTTTAATAGTCTCGTGTATAAAGTACAAACAATAAAAACCTGATTGTTTTTCCCTGTCTCAGTGATTTAGGGTGTTTTCACACCAGCTTTTTCCGAGGACTTAGTTCAGTTGGGAGAAGAACGCCTTTGTTTGGTTTGGTTTTGGATTCTAAAGTGGAAATCTATCAGTTATTTATCTACAGTAGGGGTGGGGATCCTCCGGGCTGTATACGGCCCCAAGGACCTCTTATCAGACACAATGTCAAATAAATAAAAGTAATTAAACTCAGAGGGAATAATAAAAATGGTGTTTCTGTGATCAAATTGACAGTCAGTGTGGTTACATGCACATCTACGTCGATCTCTGTTAACCTGTGAGCCTTTGTCCTAGTTTACATGTACAACAGAAAACCAAACTGTCATGTGAAGTTTGTTCCACTCCGTTGCAGTAGGTGGCGACGTGCACTCTTTCATGTTCAACTTCTTCAGTTAAAGCGACAGCAATTCTGTTTCTTCGTCAGTCCAAAAATGAACCGATTGAGAACTCACATTTGTTTTTGCTGCCATCTTCGGCTAAATAAAAGCCGCCACACCTTCAGAATAAAGGTTTTAAAAATAGATGTTAAAACAACGTAAAGCATATGAAATATATATGTACCTAGTATATTTGTGCACTTGTACTAATGAATTAAAGTTCTCCGTCGTGGTGACGGATTTCCTTCAATTAGAAAAAATGAGAGCGCAGTCACTCTCTCTCTGTAACGCAAAAGAACATAGGGAACAAGGCTCTAGACTGGGAACTAACTTTTCAAAATAAAATTCTTTGTGATGCTGAAAGTGTCGCTGTGTGATTCTATAACAGATACTTGTTAGACCAGAAGAACTAAAAAACAAATCCTAAGGTCACATCGACCTCGGTGATGAGTCCACGGTCCGAGGCGGGAGGAGAATGACACCTTAAAACTCTCAGCCAGCTGCGACCTGCTAAAGACTTAAAACAGCAGCAGCTGTAGTCAGATCATCATGTAACGATGAGGACGATATCACACTGACTCATGCTGCCAGTGTGTTTTTAATGAAAGAATTCTATCTCAGGTTGTAGCTCATGGGTCAGAAATATGCAGCCTGTGGGCCGGATCTGGCCCCTCCCCTCTGATTGGTTGTGGTCCAGATAGAGGTGGGTATGCTAGGTTAGTCACATAAACAGAGTGGAGGATGCAAAATAAAAAGAATGATTGACAACGTTTCATCAAGTTAAGAGCCGTCTTAAAATCATGACCAATGCTAGTGATCTGTACCGTGACACGTGTAATATTTAAATATTCCTGATGTTCATTGCGTGATGTTGGTGATTGAAATGAATCTAACACTTCCCAATTATATTAGACAAGTACACAGGCTGAAGTAGTGGAGGAGGTGAGTGTAGGAGAGAAAAGTGTAAAGGCGGAGCAGGACGGTGCATTGTCCTGCACAGGTGAGCATG
>SSNR01000271.1:394404-417697 GCA_006937965.1 Callopanchax toddi | reverse complement strand
GTATTTCTTCTTCCTGGGAAGTCTCTAAAGATTTAATGATTTCTTCTAATTCCTGAGTTCGTTTGTTCTCTATTCTTTTCTTATGTGTTGAAAATGACATTATTTTACCTCTAATTACAGCCTTCCCAGCTTCCCAGAGAACCGATGCTGATGTTCCAGGCAGGTCGTTATATTCTAAATATAAGGCCCACTCTTCTTTAAAATATTTAATACAATCTTCATCTTCAAGCAGTGATGTATTAAATCTCCAGTTCCTACTTGGTGGAACAGTTTTATTATTTATCAGAGCTAAAGAGACAGGAGCATGATCGCTGACCGCCTTAGCGTGTATCTCAGTGTCTGAAATGTCAGTCAACAAGGAGCTGCTGACTAGAAAATAATCCAGACGGGAGTGAGAGTGGTGCACATGTGAGAAAAAAGTGTATTCTTTCTGGTTGGGGTGAAGAGATCACCATGCATCACAAAGTCCATAATCCCTCATATACATAAAACTGCATATTATCACTTTAAGGCCGGTTCACACGGCAAGATTTTAAAGCAGATTTTTAGCCCCGTCCTCCCGTAGGATTACAGCCAACAGGAGGGGTGAGGGCTCTGGAACCGTGTTGTTGTAAAACAGCTAACTTTACCTAGCTGGTTTGCAAATTCCCCATTGCACCTTTAAAACAGGAATTGCACAAACTATTATTTACAAACCCAAAGACTTAAAAAACTCAAATGAACACATATTCTGAGATTTGTGCTGCAGCAGAAACTAGGGCTGATATTTGTAAGAAAAGCAGATTTCCTAAACTCTCCTCTCAGACTGATAATGTGCAGTTGTTTTATTTTAATAGCTAAGTTCAGTGATAGATGTGTAGATGATACTGACCTGAGTTATAATGACTCAGACTGAATGTAATGGACTTGAATTGAACTCTGTAAAATCCTTTGCTCTGATCCTAAGCTGTAGAGCTGAATTCTATAGAATCAGGCTGCTGTAGCAGTGAAGCATCATCTGGAGGAACCCTGTGCAGTAAAGCAAGTGCCTACAAGGACGCCGTGATGCTGGAGTTATATCTGGCCTTCGATTGGATGGAACTTTTATTTCAAAGCCATCAATGTGTGATCAGAGAAAATCTGAGAGGGAAAGTCTGTGGCAGACAGAGGACGGCTGAGGACAAGGACTCAAAGTAAGAAGACAAGGAGACTTCATAGTTTTATACACACACAACTTTCTGAGTAGGAGTTCAAAGTTAGAAAGAGAATATTACAAAATTAGGAAAAAGAGTTCTTTATTATGGAGAGTGTAATATCACCACGTATGACGTGCGTTTCCTCATCTGTCTTCTCAAAGACGTTTTTTTTCAAAATATAATTTTGTTTTTTTCATAGTGGTAAAAAAAATGACAGTGAAATAGAAAAATGACAGAACTTTATAAAATTATGGCTCAGATTGAGCTCAACCTGAGTCTTTTGTGTGCTAGTCCTCGGAAAGAATTACTTTTGTGACAGTTTCAGTAATGAAAACATGTCACGAATCAAATCGAGGAGCTTCACGTTCACACAGCCTTGAACTGGTAGCTGTTATTACCAAAGAGCTGGTCCTCGTGCCCTGGGTTGGTCAACCGTTGGGTGTTGATGTCTTCCAGATGAACTCTAATTAAAGAAACTTCAGTCTGAGAAGCTTTGAAAGCTTCAGATATGAAGATTGAACTGATGAGAGAGCGTTGGCTGCAGCAAGCGTCAGGTCTGCTGTCCTGTGTTTAAACTGGGGCTCAGTGACGTTACTGCTGTGTGTTTGATGATAAAGGACACACTAGAGTTTGTGTGTCTGTCAGCTGATCATTCCCCTCTTTACCCTAACAGACCCCCCACCCATGGAAGCAGCTGCTGCACAGGGGCTGCTGAACAAACCCAAATAAACACACCCTCTGTTTATCCTCCTCCACCTGGTCAGTATATGTAAGACGAGGGATTTTCTCTGACGTCTGATAGACGCTGCAGTCAGTCTGCAGGTAGAAGACCAGCTACTAACTGGATATATTTAGGTCTTCTAGTGATCAGGTTTCTCCTCTGCTCTGGGCTCAACTTACAAGCAGCTTTTTTAGGTCATTTATAAGAAAACACATGTTTATTTTCAAAATGAACTGAGAGAATATAAAGTAAAGTCCTGGTAGAGGAAATGATCAAATGATTCATTTCAACAGCAGAATCTCATTCCTTCTGAATCCTTGCAGTTAAAAGGAATCCCATGATGCTGTGCAGCGGCAGCGGGAGTGTGGCTCGCTGTTGGACCTGACCCACAGATACGTTCACGTTGTTAGCTGCCTTCGATGAGCTGCCTGGAAATGTAGCTGTGCTTATTAAGCTGGAACAAAGCATGAGGCTGGAGTGGACGTGACAGGGCCATGATGAACGCTCGCTCCTTCAGCCCCATGCTCTGCTGATGGGCAGTAAGTGGCCAAAGTGGGCCACGTGTCAGACACCCACGCACAGATTAATGGACCAACTGAGATGCCATTGATCTGAGCCTCTGTGGCCCTGCATCATAATATGCACTTCTGTTGACCTTGATTTGAGTTTGCCTTAAGGCCGGTGATATCACAACCTGTGAGCGGCGCTGCATGTGCTTTTGAACACTGAATTCATTTACGTAGCAGCAAATTGAAGCTAAATTCTCCCTGAAACACGGGATGCTTTCTAGACCCGATTCCCTCAAGTCTCCTGCACAATTCAACATGTAAAATATCATTATTGATCAACTGAACAAACACACTAATGAATTGATGAGGAAAGTTCACACGTCACTGCTCAGTTTAGGAGTCAGGAGATTCTCATTGACGAGGTTTGTCAGAGGTTTTAATATATAAACCGTACACATACAGGTTCTGGATCAGAGCTTATTTAAACATTTTGTCAAAAAGATGTTTGCTTTGTAAACGACTGCTAATGATAAAGTGTTGTTTCTTTGTTGATGATGAGTGGAAGAAGGCAGTAAAGACATTAATGTGAAAATTTACTAAATTTTAAAAGCTTATGATAAAATTTCCCCCCATAATTTTGAAGTCTGTCAAATCATCACAACAGTTTTGAAACAATCTGAGCTGAGATGAAATATCTTGTGTTAGTGGATGAAAAGGAAAGAGATCAGTAAAGAGAGGGAAGACCAAAAGAAATGTTAACACTGCTCCTATTGGCTCGTTAAGGTCACCAGGTAAACATCATTGGTCAGTGATGGCGGTAACACGCTACTCTAATATCACGTCTTTTTTCAGTAACTAGTAATCTAACATGTCACAATTTCCATACCAGTAATCTGATTAAAGTTACTTTTTTTGAACCATGATGCGTTACTTTGTGTTTCTGTCTTTGTCCTTTTTCTTAGTATTTGTTTTCTTCTTGCCTCAGTGAGCAGCATCAGGAGTAAAGTCACATTTATTCACCTTCATTTATCCAGGAACTAAAGAACATTGAGATTAAAACCTATTTTTCAAGGCAGACTTGGTCAAGACGCAGCAAACATCACACAAAGTTACAGGTAAAAGTTAAACCCATTTAAAATCAACATAAAATATAGTAAAATAGCTAAAAGTCTAGTAAAAATTGGAAACAGTCTAAATGAAACAGGCACATGTCATGGAGTTGGCCTCAAGATTTCTTAGTTTAGATTTAAAAAGACCCAATGAAATGAACTCTGTCATTTTCCATTTGGCCTGCAGTTGGTTCCAAGCTGAGGAGCAAAGTGGACAAAAGATCTTTTGCCAAGTTCAGTGCAAATGGAGCAGAAAGCATAAAAATTCTTGCAAAGAATATTGACCAGCAGTTATGATGCATCCTTCACTCACTGTGACACACAGCAGTCAGTAAACGGCTCTAAAGCAGCAGCAGAAACACGAGCTGTCAGAGTGATGTTAGCTCCTCATGGTCCTAAAACCTGCTCTAAAGCAACGAACAGCTGAGTCTCGGAGAACAGAGCTGATCAGAACGTCACGCTACAGATTATTTTATGCCATAAAAGTGTTTAATTTTAAAAGTAGTTATACATTTGACTATACTTTAAATTAAAATTAGCTTTTTGACATCCAATATTAAGGTAAATACTGTAAAATCCAAGCTGCCATCAACACAAACATTAGCAACAATGGAGGAGAGAGACGATGGTTTTCTATCTGGAATAAAAACAGTCAGGATTTAGAGCTTGTGTCAGGTAAAGATGAGAACAATAAGGTTTTCCATAATGTTCTTTCATGATAATCAGTTGATGTTGGTCTGCTCTTCTGTGTTCTCTTTATAAGGGACACAGTAGCTAAGCAAACAGAGCAGAACACCTACAGATGGCTGCATGAGGAGGTGATCCCACACTCAAGGGTGTGTGTGTGTGTGTGTGTGTGTGTGTGTGTGTGTGTGTGTGTGTGTGTGTGTCGGGGGCTGAGTGTATGGTGATGTGCCTCCTGGTGAAGTCAAGGTGAATGTTTTATACATTCCTGTTGTGAGCATGTCCCCATGTTTTAGTAATCTTGCCTAAAATAACTCTGATGTCCAAACTGCTTCTCCCATTTAAACCTGACTTCTTTCTGTAAAATCTAGACTTTAGTAATCATTTCCTACATTTGGACCATTTCAAGAGTTTAATCAGTGCGTGGATCACTGATAAATATATACAGCAGGAATAATAGGACATCTTTATGTAGTGTGTTGGTGGTGTTCTGCTACACCACGCCTCGTCCACCTTTAGATTCTGAGCAGCACTGTGTTAGCTGCCTAGCTTCAGCTGCCACAAGGGCAAGGAGGAAGTAATAAACTGTGCTTCTCTGCTGTATTATACTGGTTTTAATGGGAGTATTTGATTAATGTTTACTTTCTGGTTGTCATATCAGCTTTTCTTGTACTCTTTCATTAGTTCCCTCTTTAGTTCATGTTATGGCCTGAGGCCGTTTGTGAGTTTTCCTGCAGGTTTCCTGGCTGTTCTGCTCTGCTGTGGGATCACACTCCTGTGATTGGCTGCCTGCTCTGCTGTGCCACCACACACCTGGGATTGGCTACCTTCTCTGCTCATCCTCCAGTTCCTCCTGATTGGTTCATTTGTTCCCTGCTCCACCAATTAGTGATGGACAAAGACTATAAAAGATGAGCTTCAGCTGTGGTTCAGGGCGGCTGCCTCATTAGGTTTATGCAGCTCGCCTGAGAGGTTGTGTGTGGGACTTTGTGCTTTATGACTGGTTGTAATTCTGGTGCTTTGTAGGTAGATTTACCTTTGAAAACCAATAGTTTTCCCTTAGTGTTTGTCACTGAGCGGTCTCTTTAAGTTTAGCATTTGTTTGCTTATAGGATTGTTTTGTTTCTCTAGACTCCTTTTGTTGTTTTCTGTTTACAATCCAGCCTGTGTTCCTCATTGGAGGTTAGTTAGGAGTTTTGTTAGATAGAAACACTTATTTTACCTGTTAATCCTTTGTTTTATGGAAATAGTTTGATTTTACTAACCAGACAATAAATCTACTTGTCGGTTCACCAAAACCATCTGGTTTAATGTTACCTCCTTTATCCCTAGCTGAGCTGGGTTGTAACAGTTCAGCTACACTGAAGCAAATCAGTTAATCATTTTGTTAAGTTGCAGTTTTTTTCATGGACATAAAATCTGAGTACCCAGCCTGGAAAGTTACCGGGGTCTCGCCCTGGAGCCAGGACAGGTGTTGGGGCCCGTGAGCGAGCACCTGGTGGCTTCACCTACGGAGCCCAGTCAGACCCAGCCCAAACCAGTGCTTTGTGAAACTGATAGCAGACACAGACAACTTAGCATGTTAGCATGTTCTCCTCAGACATGCGTGGGTTTCCTCTGTTTACTCCAGTTTCCCCCACAGATCACAACATGCCTGATAGGCTAATTGTTAAAGGTGTTTGTTGCTTTGGATTAAAGCTTCTGCTAAGCATAAACATAAACTGCAATAGCGTCTGTTGGGTGAATAAACACAAACCTGTAGCTACAGTATATGTTTTGGACTCTGGTGAAGAGAGGAGTGGAGCTGTCTACTGGTGGTGAGCTGGATCAGATGCTGCACACACCTGGTAGACCCATATGAGGGTCTGCTGGGAACGTCTGGAAGGAGAGCCTGTTATGATGGTCTTCAAATCTCACCTGCAGCAGAGCTTTGACCACATCCAGAGAGCAGTGGGGGACACTGAGTCCTATTGGGCCTTGTTCTGCTCTGCGATTGTTGAGGCAGCTGTTGCTAGCTGTGGTCGCAATGAGGCCAGTCGTGGTGGTAACCTCTCCCGCTGGTGGACACCAGAGGCTAGAGGAGCTGTCAGGCTGAAGGAGGAGGTCTACAGGGCGTGGCTGGTCTGTGGGTCTCCAGAAGGAGCAGACAGGTACCGGAGGACCAAGTGTGTGAAGAGACAGGGATGAGGTTTAGCAACTGAAAATCTGAGAACATGGTTCTCAACTGATACGCATTGGGTCAGCTAAAAAAATCAGCTCACTAAAGTTTTTAGCAAAAAACAATTTGGCATCTTGTTCCAGAACGACTAAATGTCTTTGGAGGAGACCATGAATCCATAACATCCTATCGGCTGTGTTACCCACGGTTTGGTTCTCTGAGATGTTTTTGTTGATTTCCTTTGAAGTGTCTGGTCTGTCATAATGTTCAGTTCAGTTGTAAATATATCTGTGTTAGTCACTTTACTCATTAGGGCTGTCTGGTGTATGTTTGTCAATTAGCTCCACCTACCGAGTTACTGACCAGGTTTCATTCAAAGTGCTCAGTGACATTATTTCAGTTTCTGAGACAGGAACAAATCCCTGTCCTCCGTCGGCAGACCGCCGGCGAATGATTACATGGGAGTTCTTGATTAGGTTGTGCTCTGATTTGAGAGTGTAATTGAACTTGCTGCAGACAGTACTTTTTACTGTCCACAAGCTACTTGTAAAATCCTGATTAGAATTCATCCCCTGCATGCTCAGAATTCAGTTCAGAATGAAACATCCAGGCTCTTTGTTTTGATTATTCTGCTTTTAAAAAGAGAGAGAGAGAGAGAGAGAATTAACAACATGGAGGATCATCACCTTTAATCAATTCACTGAGGTTTCTCATTATTAATGGGAGCTATGCTAAGTGAGAACGTGTCCCACAGCTGATCATCTCACTGATTCCTTATTCCTCTACAAACACTCGCTCTCATTTTATCAGCTTTGATGCTGTGTGACTGAACACTGAGAGCCCAGATCCAACAGCTCCTCAAGTCCTCATCCACAGTCAGTCAGTCTTTCCTTAAAAAAAAAAGCTAAATTGACAATTTTTTTATTTTTTTTTTTTACCAAATCAACTTTGTTTATTAGTGCCTTTTTCACAAACCATGTTTTTTTTTTTAAATAAAACCGTTCCACTGATGCATCAGAACTACATTACATCATCTCAACCAGATTCAGGTCAGGACTTGGACACTTCCGAGTCTTCGTGCTGTTTTTCTGCAGCCAATCAGAGGAGGACCTGCTGGTGTGTTGTGGTTCACCGTCCTGCTGCAGAAACCAAGTCAGCTTCAGCTTGGGCTCATGACCAGATGGATGGACGTTCTCCTTCAGGATGTTCTAGTAGACAGCAGAATTCATGGTTCTATTTACCACAGCAGGTCATCCTGAGGCAGCAGAACAGGCCCAGACCAGCACTCTACCACCACCATGTTTTACTGCTGGGATCTTTTTCTCTAATGCTGTTTCTGTAACTCCAGATGTAACAGGACACCTTCCAGAAAGTTCACCTTTTGTCTCATCAGGAGTTCTCCAGACATTTCTGGTAAATTTCTGAAGAGCCTTTCTGTTCCTTTAGCTCAGTGGTTTTGATCTTGGACCTCTGCCACGCAGGTGTAGCACTATCAAATATACTATAACCTCTGACCTCTGACCCTGTGACCATCACAAAACAATAATCCATCTTCTTCCCAATAACTCAGATTATAGTGACTCTTTTATTACATTTAACCTGAATCAGCATTCTTCCAAGGATCCGGTCGTGACTCCACTGGACTCTCTTTTAGTTAATAAACTCAAAGTCTGCCAGACGTCTCCTTCTAAAGGACACTACTTTAATTAAACTGTTCAGAAATGTCTTTAATATGATTAATGCATTTTCTTCCACAGTATTTTGAACATTTGATCCAGCTTCAGTATTATTTCACATTTTACTTTGCTAAAAGGTTAAATCATATACAGTATTACTTCATATTCCATGAAAGTAAACTGTCTCTTTAACGATCTGAATCACGTGACCTTGTTAAGTCCCCGTGATTGGTCCACGTGACTCAACGCTCCATCTTAGATTTCCACTGACAACACAAGTCAGTTCTCCGTCAACCCTGAACGGAGACAGACGCTTAGCTGTCAACTTGCTACTCAGCCAAAACTTTTTTTCCAAGTTGCCGGCTCTTCCTGAGGCGGTACCACAGCCCGTCTGAGCCGATGAAACCAGCTTCCCTCTGAGGTCAGACACTTTCAGTCTGATGCTCTATTATGGGAATGCCGGCCTCCGATGCTCCCTGCTGGAAATGGGGCCGCTAGCTCGTATCCCGGACATCGACGCGGCCCGAGGGGGCTCAACATGTCCCTGGAGGAACCAGACGGTCGTCGGGGACTACCACCCTCAACGATTGTCCATCCACGCCGAGGTGATCCACAGAGCGGCCTCAGTGAGTCCCACAATCTGGTAAAGCTGACAGGCCTACTTGATAAAGCTAACTCACACATAGCTTGCTACACCAAAGTAACTCCTCCTCTCCAAACCAAAGTTACTCTAAATTGAGTAAATCCCCTAGTCTTGACCACCATGAGACTCAGATCGTTAAAACTTTATTTTTAAGATTCAATTCAGAACACAAATACCATCGTGTTAAAAGTTTCAACCTGCTACCTCATGCTAACTGCTTATCTGTTGTACTGTCGTCCGTCTTTTCATAAATAAACGTATAAAGTCTAATCTCAATGACTCAGACTTCTATCCGTCAATATAAAAAGGTACTACTAACTCCCTATAATTAAAGAACCTAGAGAAATATTCCCGTACAGAGTACTGGTGAGTGAAAGCTTCAGAGAAATCCTCTGTGTCAGACTGACAAAACACATGCTAACCTAACCCTAACCTTACGGAAGATGTATAATAAACCCCAGGTTTTATAACATTACACAGGTCATTTATGCCCAGTCTCTTTCTGAGAGTGGAGTCATGAACTCTGATCTTAACGGAGACCTGCAGTTCTTTGACTGAATTGGATGATTTTCTTTATTGATCCAGAGTGAGGAACTTCACTCGAGTCCAGCAGCAGTCAAGGACCGGGCCGTTCTCCTAACCAGCTGTTTGGGTTCTTCTTGTTCAGGTCAGAGCAGCTCGGTCCCCAGCAGACCTCAGTGTAGTGGATACAGAGCTCTCAGCAGACAGCTGCTCACTCTGAGGAGGTGGAGGCTCAGGTCCAGAGTGTCTGGGTTGTGGGACCAGTTCACTTTATTGTTGAAGTGGACCATGGATAGAATTTAGAGGATTGACATTTTCCCTCCACTTTTTTAGGAACCCCTGTAATTTTTACCAGTTCAATTCAATCTCACGCTATATTAAATGGAACTTCCCCACCTCACCCCTGCACTCAAGCCATTTGTTCCAATTTGGACAGCCACATTTTCACCCTTGAAGTGGACACCCACATATTTAAAGATATCCACAGCTTCAATGTCTGAACCCTGGGCTTTAGCCAGTGTGGGAGGTGGCGTGTCAATCACATCTCCTTTGTCTGACTGTTTCAGCACAAATGGTTCTGCTCACACCAGCCCACAAAGTCCCTGATGACCGACTGATAATCCAAATGGTTCCCTCAAAAACACAGCCAACAATAGCTGAGTCATCAGAGAACTTCTGGAGGTGACAGCTGCTGGTGTTTATATTATAAAGTCTAAAGTTTAAAGGCTGGAGAGGACCGGGGAAAGTGTTGCTGTGAAGCTCCAGTGCTGCAGACGACCACCTCAGACATCAGCCTAACGTCCTGAAGCCAGTTGGTGAGGAAGTCAATCTATCCAGTCAGGTGTCCATCCATGCTCCTCAACTTCTCCTACAGCAGAGACGGCTGTTCTTGGGTCTTTTGTGAGCTCGTGGCTAAGTCGTCGCTGAGCTCTGGAGACTCTATCTGAGGATATTGGTTCTCACTGCGGTTCTCTAGAGTCCCACGGCTTCACAAATGACTTCATAACCTTTTCCAGACTGAGGTCGTTATTCCTTTGTTCTTTCAACTGTTTTTGAATTTCCTTGAATCGTGGCATGATGTCTGGCTAGTGAGGATCTTTTGGTCTACTCCACTTTGTCAGGCAGGTCTTATTTAAGGGATGTCCTAATTCAGAACAGGTGTGGCAACAATCAGACCTGGTGGGTGTGGCTATAGAAACTGAAACCGGCGTTCCAAAGCTGTGATTTATTACAGAGAGTTTAGATAATCATCTTTAGTAATAAACACCTTCATTTACAAACTGTATTTTGTCTTTACTCCTGTTATCTTTATTTAATGTTTTTTTTAATCTCAAACATTTAAGTGTGACAAACATAAAAAAACGAATAGGAAATCAGGAAGGAAGTAAAAACTTTCTCACACCACTGTAGTTCTTCTTTTCTATTTGGTATTTCCCTTCAGAGTATCCACAGCCTGTCTCCATCTAACCCTGTCCTCTACATCCATACTCTCCCACCAATCAGCTTCATGTCCTCTTTCACTGCATCCATCAATTATGTCTTTGGTCTCCAGCTCTCCTGCCTGGCCGTTCCCACCTTCTACTGATATATTCACTATCACTCCTCTACATGTCCAAACCATCTCCTAAACATCTAACATGATCTGTCCCTCTGATGGACTCAGTCCTGATCCTGTCCATCTTTGTCTCCTAAAAAGAATCTCAGCATTTTCATCTCTGCTACCTCCAGTTCTGCCTCCTGTCTTCTCCTCAGAGTCATAGTCTCTAGACCAGCGGTCCTCAACAGGCAGCCTGTGGGCCCTTGAGACATGTAACCAAGCTGTTAATATTTCACATCAACAAATCTACCGCAAATAGTTGCAGCAACTCCACGAAAAGAAACTGCAGCTGCAGCATACCTGCATTACTGTAACTCTGGGACGGTTCAGATTATCAGTACAAAGCTGCACTTTGCAGCCATCTGCAGGTTATTACGGTAATGTTTTCACTGTATCAAAAACAGTTTACCAGCAAATCACAAGTTAATATCATAGATACAATTTTATTGAAAACTTCTAAATGAAATTTAATGCTACAGAGAATCAAATTTAATGGTTTTAATGAAATGTAGGATTTAATTTTTGCCAAATCCATTTAATGACCTTTAAATATTTTTAATGCCCCGTGCAAACCCTAAATTAGGGCTAATATATGGAATTAGCCAGGATTTTCTTTCAGTTGTAGAGAACATCCCAGGACCCCCATGTTTTTGTTTCAGGACCCACAGTGGGTTCCCGACCCCAACTTTGAGACCCACTGATCTAGACCATACAGCATAGCTGGTCTCACCACTGTCTTCTACACCTTCCTTTCATATGACACATCACTCCTGACACTTTCCTCCATCCATTCCGACCTGCTTGAACACGTTTCTCCACCCTTTTTTCCACTCTCTCCATCACTCTGGACTGTTGAAGCTGAGGACCTAAAATCCTCCACCTTCTTGACCTTTGACCCCTGTAACCTTACTGTTTCACTCATAGATATCATATATAATGGCTATATATCTTCCCCGTGCTGTTTGTCAATGGACCCTGATGTCCCTACATGGCGGCCATCTTACTTCAGGGAGCTGCCTCCTTTCATAACACTGGTGTCATGAGCATGAACTATTTAAATAACTAACTTGCTCAATTTTCAACCGATTTTCAAACGGTTTGATTTGTTATAGACGTCAGAGATGTGGATATGAAACGTATCAGCTTTGGCTGGAAACTCCTGTTACTTCCCTCCACTTTCCAGCAGTTTTCCCTTATCCTGTCAGTTTCCCATAGACTTACTAACAACATGCGTCAACAAAGATCTGCTTCTGATCAACTGGTTGTAATTTGTAAAACAGTCGACTGACTGAGGTCAACTTATAAATACCTTATAACTTACCTAATCAACTTTAATAAAAACTATTATAAATACCTGAGTAAATTTACAAAATAAGATAGTAAAACTAAAAACTAAATACACACAGAACCAGCACTTGCGTCCCTCTCATTCACACACGTATTCTGTCTTTTTGCTGCTAATCGTCATTCCTCTCCTTCACCTGTAGTTGTTTTAATATGAGCCAATAATGAGTTCACTTTTAAAAGCTAGATTTTGTTTATTTTTATTTCAAATTTCAGGTTGTAAAGGGTTAAACATCTCTTTTACCAGAGTTTACTGGTTCAATCAGCACAAACACATCCATAAACCTACGGAGCCCGTCTCATGACATGGTGGAAAAATAAATAAATTGTGGTCACGAAGTAACTATAATGTGCACACGAAATAGTAATTCGTTCCCACGAAATATTAATTTGTGCGAACGTTAAACATATTTCGTTCCCACAAAATAATAATTCGTGCGAATGAATCTTTGTGGGAACGGAATAGTATTGATGATATTATCCCGCAGTGCACCCTCATTTCCATCTGCACCAGCCGTGATAACGATCTACCCACTGATGTTTGAGTGCCTTTTCTAATTCAGTTCTTGTCATTTTTACCTATCTTTGTCACTTTGTCATGAGCTGTATGACTTGTTACACAACTTTCAAACTTTCTACCACACGTTTTGTTGCGTGGAGTAAACTCGTGTTTCTGCAGGACGCGCAGCCCTGCACACAAATCATGGCACTTTGAGCTGATTGATAAAGGGCACACGATATTTTAAACATAAAACCAGAGTCCAATATCTCCTCCAATATCCAGAATCACTGAAATGTCCCCAGTAATTCTTCTATCAGGGTGCAGACAAAGAGCTGATTCCCCTGCAATAATAATACGTGCAGCCACAGCTGACCAGTGCTGCCCTGCTGTGCGTGGAGTCCAGCCCGGGTCACACGAATTATTAATTCGTGCGCACGAAAAAGCTTATTGTAGGAACTAATTACTATATCGTGGGAACGGTATAACTATTTCATGGCCACAATTTATTTATTTTTCTACAGTGTCATGAGACGGGCTCCGTATAAACCAGCTAAACATCACAGAAAAACAAAAGGACATTCAGATGATGAACTTTAGTCAGAAACAGAAACTTTAACATCCAGATGTCTGAGTGTCTAAAAGGTTTAAAGCCTGTTTAAATTAATCCAGTCTGTTGAGTTTCTTCAGATTCAGCTGCTTTTGGAGTTCATTCCATAAATAAGAAGCAGATGATCTGAATGATTTCTCAGCACGAACCCTCAGTACATTCAGGAGGATGTAGATCTGTACGATTGATGGAAGGAAAACAAGAATAGGTCACATTAATGGAGTCCTTTATCAACTAGAGCAAATGATTTAACCTTAGAAAGGACAAAACAGACCATCCAACACCAGAGTATGAGTCAGCGTTTTTAGGTTTCTAATGAACCTCAGAGCTCTAGACATTGTGAGGAGACATTCATGTTAAAAACATCATCATAGTCCATATGGCACACAGTAAAGGGAGCAGAACCAAGTCATTCTCTAACCTCAAAAAGATGACTTTAAACATGGCTGCTCCAGTCATAGTGCACATTGTGCACGTTGGTGAATCAATATAAACTCATTATTCTTAGCAGATGTGTGTGTTATGTTGAAATAATTGAACTAACTGACTAAACCATGAAAATCAACCAGAATATTTTTGTTTGTTTTCATTTCGTGAATCTTTAGGAGCTTTAACAGGATTCACTTTTAGAAGTCTCCGTTTCTCTGAGTGCTGGGGAATCTACGGAGGATCATTTCTCACCCAGTGTTTGGAAAAATGCATTTTAGCAGCTTTTTGTCTTTTTTTCCATGTGAACTTTTTCTCTCACATTAACATATCAACACTTTGTGATATCAGCGTGGCACTTCAAAGCTGTGCTGATATGCACTGGCTTCAGAAAATCATTTGACAAATGTGGTCCCTCTGTGGTTTTAGTGGCGTATCTGATAAAACATCACAGAGAGACGTTTTGAAGTGCTTTTGAGGGGTTTAAGAGTTTGACTGCACATGATAACAAGACTGCAGCAGGTCCTTTTCTTCACCCATGATGTGTTTTTACCCTCCATCATGCAGCTCAGCTCCCTGGTTGTTCTGTGGTTGCTGGTTATTTAGCTTTACCTCAAACCTGGTTCCAGAGACAACATGCTGCTGACTGATCAGGACCTTCAGGACATGTGCTGATGTATAAAACCTACACCAGCAGGCAGAGACAGGAAACACGGTTGTTTAAAGCTTGTGTTGAAGTGTTTAGTCATCACAGCAGCTTCATGTAGCAGGATGAGATTAAAGTTTCACACTTAGATGGAAAAAGGTTATTTTCTTTATAACAAACTAAGTAAAAGTTTTTTTCATCTCACTACTTAAGAATGTATGATAGACAATTTACTGTTGATTGCACTATAATTACCAACAAAAATAAGCATGTCTGAAAAGTTGCTCCTGATGAGGTAGAAATATTTGCTGCAAGAAGGTTAAACCTGGAGCCATGTTTTGTACTCCTCCCTGAACCGTCACCTTATCGTGGTGGAGGAGTTTGAGTGTCCTAACGATCCTAGGAGCTATGTTGTCTGGGGCACTTGTGCCCCTGGTAGGGTCACCCATGGCAAATTGGTCCTAGGGGAGGGGTGAGACAAAGAACGGTTCAGAAGACCCTTCATGGAGACACAATCAAAGAGTCTGAGTACCCGGCCCGGAGGGTTACCGGGGTCTCACCCTGGAGCCAGGCCTGGGGTTGGGGCCCGTGGACGAGCGCCTGGTGGCCGGGCTTTCGCCCATGGGGCCCGGCCGGGCCCAGCCCGAACCGGAGACATGGGCTCATCCAACTGTGGGCCCACCACCTGCAGGAGGAGAGTGAAGGGTCCGGTGCATTGTGGATCGGGTGGCAGACCGAGGCGGGAGCTTTGGCGATCCGATCCCCGGACGGGAAAACTGGCTATCGGGACATGGAACGTCACCTCTCTGGCGGGGAAGGAGCTGGAGCTTGTGGAAGAGGCTGAGCGATACCGGCTAGATATAGTCGGGCTCACCTCGACACATAGCGTTGGCTCTGGAACCCGAGTCCTGGAGAGGGGTTGGACACTTTTCTTTGCTGGAGTTGATCCGGGTGAGAGGCGGAGGGCTGGGGTGGGCTTTTTGTTAGCCCCAAGACTCTCTGCCTGTATGTTGGGGTTTACCCCGGGGGACGAAAGGGCAGCTTCCCTACGCCTTCGGGTTGGGGAACGGGTCCTGTCTGTTGTTTGTGCTTATGCACCAAATAGCAGTTCAGAGTACCCACCCTTTTTGGAGTCTCTGGGACGAGTGCTGGATAGCGCTCCTACTGGGGACTCCATAGTCCTGCTGGGAGACTTCAATGCTCACGTGGGCAATGACAGCGTGACCTGGAGGGGCGTGATTGGGAGGAACGGCCCGCCCAATCTGAATCCGAGTGGTGTTCTGTTATTGGACTTCTGTGCAAGTCGCAGTTTGGCCATAATGAACACCATGTTGGAACATAAGGATGCCCATCGGTACACCTGGTACCAGGGCAGCCTAGGTTACAGGTCAATGATTGACTTTATAGTTGTATCATCTGACCTGAGACCGTATGTTTTGGACACTCGGGTGAAGAGAGGAGCGGAGCTGTCAGCTGATCACCACCTGGTGGTGAGTTGGATCAGGTGGCAGACCTGGTAGACCCAAACGTATAGTGAGGGTCTGCTGGGAACGCCTGGCAGAAGAGCCTGTCAAGATGGTCTTCAACTCCCACCTCCGGCAGAGCTTCGACCGCGTCCCGAGAGCAGTGGGGGACATTGAGTCCGAATGGGCCTTGTTCCGCTCTGCGATTGTTGAGGCGGCTGTTGCTAGCTGTGGTCGCAAGGTAGCCGGTGCCAGTCGTGGCGGTAACCCCCGTACCCGCTGGTGGACACCAGAGGTTAGGGGAGCCGTCAGGCTGAAGAAGGAGGCCTACAGGGCGTGGCTGGTCTGTGGGTCTCCAGAGGCAGCAGACAGGTACCGGCGGGCCAAGCGAAGTGCAGCAGTGGCAGTTGCCGAGGCAAAATCTCGGGCGTGGGAGGAGTTTGGCGAGGCCATGGAAAAAGACTATCGGTCGGCTCCAAAGAGGTTCTGGCAAACCATCCGGGCGCCTCAGGGGAGGAAGGCAGCAACTCGCTCACACTGTTTACAGTGGGGACGGGGAGCTGCTGACGTCAACTGGGGCTATAGTCGGACGGTGGAAGGAATACTTTGAGGAGCTCCTCAATCCCACCGACGCGCATTCCGAGGAGGAACCAGAGCTGGGAGACCTGGGGACGGACTGTCCAATCTCTGGGGCAGAAGTCGCTGAGGTAGTCAAACAACTACGCAGCGGCGGAGCCCCAGGGGTGGATGAGATCCGACCTGGGTATCTCAAGGCAATGGATGTTGTAGGTCTGTCGTGGCTGACACGTCTCTGCAACATTGCGTGGTCATCGGGGGCAGTTCCTATGGAGTGGCAAACCGGGGTGGTGGTTCCCATTTTTAAGAAGGGGGACCAGAGGGTGTGTTCCAACTATAGGGGGATCACACTCCTTAGCCTCCCTGGAAAGGTCTACTCCAGGGTACTGGAGAAGAGGTTCCGGTCGATAGTTGAACCTCAGATTGAAGAGGAGCAATGTGGTTTTCGTCCTGGTCGTGGAACTGTGGACCAGCTCTTTACCCTCGCTAGGGTGATGGAGGGGTCATGGGAGTTTGCCCAACCAATCCACATGTGTTTTGTGGATTTGGAGAAGGCTTATGACCGTGTCCCCAGGGGCACCCTGTGGGGGGCGCTCCAGGAGTACGGGGTGGATGGTCTTTTGTTAAGGGCCATTCAGTCCCTGTACCAGAGGAGTGTGAGTCTGGTCCGCATAGCCGGCAGTAAGTCGGACCTGTTCCCAGTGAGGGTTGGACTCCGCCAGGGCTGCCCTTTGTCACCGGTCCTGTTCATAACCTTTATGGACAGGATTTCTAGGCGCAGCCGTGGTGTGGAGGGGGTTGGGTTTGGTGACAGGAGAATCGCGTCTCTGCTTTTTGCGGATGATGTGGTCCTCCTAGCTTCATCGAGCTCTGACCTTCAGCTCTTGCTGGGAAGGTTCGCAGCCGAGTGTGAAGCGGCTGGGATGAGGATCAGCACCTCCAAATCTGAGGCCATGGTTCTCGACCGGAAAAAGGTGGATTGCCAACTCCGGGTCGGGAGAGAGGTCCTGCCTCAAGTGGAGGAGTTCAAGTATCTCGGGGTCTTGTTCACGAGTGAGGGAAGGAGGGAGCGGGAGATCGACAGGCGGATTGGGGCAGCGTCTGCAGTGATGCGGACGCTGAACCGGTCTGTTGTGGTAAAGAGAGAGCTGAGCCAGAAAGCAAGGCTCTCGATTTACCGGTCGGTCTACGTCCCAATCCTCACCTATGGTCATGAGCTTTGGGTAGTGACCGAAAGAACGAGATCGCGGATACAAGCGGCTGAAATGAGTTTTCTCCGCAGGGTGGCCGGGCTCAGCCTTAGGGATAGGGTAAGAAGCTCGGACATCCGGGAGAGACTCGGAGTAGAGTCGCTGCTCCTCCATATCGAAAGGAGCCAGTTGAGGTGGTTCGGGCATCTGGTAAGGATGCCTCCTGGACGCCTCCCTCGGGAGGTGTTCTGGGCATGTCCTGCCGGCAGCAGGCCCCCAGGTCGACCCAGGACAAGCTGGAGGAAATACATCTTCAGTTTGGCCTGGGAACGCCTGGGCGTCCCAGCTGAGGAGCTGGTGGACTTGGCCGGGGAGAAGGTGGCCTGGGCTGCCCGACTTAGAATGCTGCCCCCGCGACCCGGACCCGGATAAGCGGAGGAAGGCGAGGCGAGGCGAGGCGAGGCGAGGCCATGTTTTGTGAAAGGACATCATGTCTGTACTTATTATAAATCTAAATAAAACATTCTAAAATTAATCAGTTTGTCTGATGCAAAGTTCTTATTTTGATACATAGCCTGAGTCCAGTCCTGTTCTTTGGGTTTACCTGTGGACAGAGTCTTTTGGAAGTTGCAGGGCGACATGGTCCCTGCACATAAGTCAGTTTGGAACCCTGAAGTTTTTACAATGTTCCACTATATTAAATAATCTTGGCTGTTGTTTTTAGGTGTAGGGTTGATCTCATGGCTCTGTTTAATCTCATGGGTGAAGGTATGAAACGATGTAAAACTGATCAGGATGTTGGAGCGTTTGAGTCTGAGAACCTCTCTGTTCAATGGCGTTTAAAAGAAACCACTGATAACCTCTTAAAGGGATATTGGGTCATTTTGAAGCGTCGTTCTATCAGATCTTTATTTACATTAATGACAGGATGAACTGTTTGTTAGCAAGCTAGCTCATGAACCACTGGATGGAATTGAATGAAACGCAGAAAGGAATCAATGGATGAATATCTACAACAATCCAATTCAAGACCACAGCTAATTGAACTTAGCAAACCTTAAAAAGCTTGATAAACATTTATTTTACAAACACTGAGCTTTAGTATGATGTGGGAGTAACTGAGTCTCTTTCATAGCACACACTCTGAAAACATCACATCACATTATGGAGTATTGTGAGTTGGTGAGTAGCGTTTTCATGATCTGACCAGTAACTGTTACTCCATCATTTCTCAGCAGAAGATGAAAACTGGTATGAAAAGCAGCAGGTGAGGATGGGAGGACTGTAGTCTAAACAGCTTTACTGTGAATGCTAGGGTCTCTGACTGTACAGAAACATGACATGTGTTCCTCTCGAGTGAGTTACTTTGGATCAAAACAAAATGTTCATGCAACTTTACATTTCACTGCATTTGGAGATGCTGTGATTTTCATTTCATTTCATTTATTTTTATTTCGCACATGGCTGTGCACACATCCAAACAAAACGGTACAAAAAGAAAGAAAGATTTCAGGAGGAGTAGAACATGAAAGAGTTCTCTGATATACATTTTAAAATGTATTTGTTAAATTTTACTTTATCAAACCTAAAGGAGGGCATAAAGGAAGAAAGCCATCTCTCATTTTCAATTTCTCTCTTTCTTTCTAGTTTTTCTTGTATGGTATAATTCTATCACCCCAGAATGTACAGATCACAGAACATCAGATTAGTCGTTGGTTGTTTGGGACATTTTATGAAGTGACAAGTGGACCATTTCTTATGAAAATACTATTATCTGATACGGATCGACTCAACGTGGTTTGGCTGTATCTGTTCTCCTCCCGTCGGCGTGGGCAGCATCAGCATCTATCACCACAGGACAGACACAGGACAAACAGCGTCCACATCTGTGTTACAGCTGACACTTTGTACTTCAGATGGATTTAATAAACACTGATGCATTTATTAGTTTTACACCTGATATACATCACATGCACACACTGAGATCTCTGTCATACATCAAGTAAATTGGATAGCACATTTTCAAACAGCTTGAAAAACAAAAGTATGGAGGTGAGAACCTGTGTTCACAGCTGGAGAGGTTTAATGTTAAAGGTCAAAGGTGATGAGTGTCTTTGACCAATCAGCGAGTCCACTTCAGAAAATCACAGCTGTGGCCAAAAGTTTAGAGAATGACTTGAGTGTTGGTTACATAACTTTGGTCAGATGTTTCTTTGGTTACTGAAGAAAACTAACAAGCATTTCAGAAGTTTAAAATGAATTTTCTTTCTTTTTTCTACAATTACATGAAATGTGAGCAGGTTTAGGAGATGGTCCTTGTTACATGTGCCTCCTTTTTGGTGCTGCAGCCTGCACCCAGGGCTGTGTCTACCTGTTGCTCCGCCCCCCGCAGCTCTGAGGAACTGCAGCTGTGGCTGATCTGTAATCAGCCACAGCTTTAAAAGGCTGAGCTGGTCACCAGCTCTTGGGGGCTCAGATCTGTGCTGTTGTCCCCCAACTTGGCTGTGGTTTTCACAAGTTTTGCAGCAGTGGTAAAAGCAGATTAGTTTTGTTTGGAGTTCTGGTTAGAACTTTTAGAGCAGGACTCTGCAGCTCGTTAAAGAGCTTGTTTTGTTTGCCTCTAGCTTTCCTCCATCCTCTTAGTTTTAGAGCGTCTTCAGTTCGTTTTCTTCAGTCAGTTTTAGAGTCTTTAGTTAGTGTTAGTCTTTTGGTAGTTAGTAAAGGAAATTAATTTAGTATTTTTTTACCTGGGGTTATTTCCCCAGCGTTTTGTGTTTAATCTCCCCTCCTTTAGTTGAAGAGTATTTTTATTTTACTACAACTCTTTTATTTCAGCAGTATCTCTTCCTGCCGGTTTTATTGTTGGGAGAAAAATAAAAACCTTTTTGATAAACTTATCAACCTTGTCTCTGAGCACTTTTGTGTTAGACCCCCAATAATACTCCTAGACCTTAAAGGGGGTCGTAACAGTCCTGGTCCTGGATCAGGTTTAGGAGATGGTCCTGGATCAGGTTTAGGACATGGTCCTGGATCAGGTTTAGGAGATGGTCCTGGATCAGGTTTAGGAGATGGTCCTGGTCCTGGATCAGGCTTAGGAGATGGTCCTGGTCCTGGATCAGGTTTAGGAGATGGTCCTGGATCAGGCTTAGGAGATGGTCCTGGATCAGGCTTAGGAGATGGTTCTGGATCAGGCTTAGGAGATGGTCCTGGATCAGGTTTAGGAGATGGTCCTAGTCCTGGATCAGGTTTAGGAGATGGTCCTAAATCAGGTTTAGGAGATAGTCCTGGATCAGGTTTAGGAGATGGTCCTGGATCAGGTTTAGGAGATGGTCCTGGATCAGGTTTAGGAGATGGTCCTAAATCAGGTTTAGGAGATGGTCCTAAATCAGGTTTAGGAGATGGTCCTGAATCAGGTTTAGGAGATGGTCCTTGTCCTGGATCAGGTTTAGGAGATGGTCCTAGTCCTGGATCAGGTTTAGGAGATGGTCCTAGTCCTGGATCAGGCTTAGGAGATGGTCCTGGATCAGGTTTAGGAGATGGTCCTGGTTCTGGATCAGGCTTAGGAGATGGTCCTAGTCCTGGATCAGGCTTAGGAGATGGTCCTAGTCCTGGATCAGGTTTAGGAGAACATTCTAACTTTTTTACAAAGTTTTAGCCTCATATTTGATTAGCTTGCTAGGAACATGACATCTGAAAATGCTGTGGATTTTTAACAGCATAATTTAAACCTGTGACGATCATAGAACTTTAGTCTCCAGTGTATTCTGATCAAAGGGTGGCCTAAATAGGATTCAAATGAATATCACTGAAATGAAAATGATAAAACAGGTTTTAGATGAGTCTGAGCTGGACTGGCCTCCACAGTCAGCTCAGCCAAAGAGTAAGAGCTTGATGAGATGCCCAGAATGCTATTAGCTGACCCACTATCCACTCTTAGTGTTGTTGTTGTCAAAGTTTAAATGCTCACAGTCATAAATCCATTTCAAACAACTGACCTGATCTTGAGATGTTTAGATGAAAAGCCTCTGCTCTCCAAAAAGATCATCAGAGACCAAACGATTTACCAGCAAACATTTATGTTCAGGAAATGGTCTAAACACTGCAGTCACATGGAAAACCAGCAGGAGGAGCAATTCTTTGGAATTTAAACCAAACACAAAGCATTTTACCTGACTTTCATCAGCATGTTGGAACAAAACACTGTGACATCATCAGAGGGTCACATGATGTCAGATAAATATCAAAAACAGTTCAGTCCTCACTAAGCAACTTCTGATATGATCCTGGTGTGTGTGTGTGTGTGTGTACGTGTGTGTGTGTGTGCGTGTGCGTGTGTGTGTGCATGTGTGTGTGTGTGTGTGTGTGTGTGCGTGCGTGTGTGTGTGTGTGTGTGTGTACGTACGTGTGAGTGTGGTGTTCTGTGCTGATTTAGATCTTCTGATACTGTTCCTTTTTACTTGTTTTCCTGGTCATGTTCCATCTTTGATGGCTGCCTTGGAATCATTTCCTGTTTTTTTTTAAGATTTTTGTACGATCTAGTAGATTGTGTGTGATAAATGATAACATGCAGTTATAAAATACCATCACCCCCTTTCAATTTAAAAGTTTGACATATCAGGACATACAGTGATTCACCATGCTGTTAATTATTAAATGAAAACAAACTGGAAACCTTTGACTCCATCCTGAACCTTCCAGAACCTGACTGAGTCCCGGTGGACCATCAGAGGGCTGATCTGTCCTCTGACATCAGTCACCTGAAGCGTCATGGTGTTTGGTGTAGCGCCGGCAAAGGCGTTACTATCTCTGACTTCTGACCTCTGGTTCATCAATACAATAACTCATCTTTTGTCCCAATAACTTGGATTAAAATGACTCTTTTATTATATTGTAACCAGAATCAACATTCCTTCCAGGACCGGTCGTGTCGGAAGAATCAGAAGATTTCCTTTAATTAATAATTAAACTTAAGGACTCTTTGATGTCTCATTCTAAAAAGACACTACCTTTAATCCACTGTCCAGAAATGTCTTAATATGATTAATTCATTTTCTTCCAGTATTAATGAATGTTGATGTTGCATCAGTATTATTTCATTGTTTCTACTTTTGCTAAAAGGTTAAAGCATATTAATAATCCATCTAAGTTTCCCTGGGTTCCTTAATGACGAGAACCACGTGACTTGGTAACTCCTTCCCATTGGGCCACGCGTCCAAAACTTTCCACGGTCAGACTTCCTGCCTGGAAGCTACCGAGTTCAGCAGTTCTCGTTCAGCCAGCAACGAGACGACAGCGACCGTCCCTCAGCTATACGGTACGCTCAGATGCCGACTGCCCGTTTGGGTATTAGCCCCAAGCAGTCGAGGACAGTCCTCCGGCTGAGAAGCCAGACACCATCCGTCTGCTTCTGTTCACCAGCCATGGGGAAAGCCTGTTAGCCTCTGCACCAGCCGATCATGGAGCCGCTGACGCCGACTCATCAGACACCTCCGTGCCTCGAGTGACTTCCCGTTCACCGGGGGCTAATCCGGGGCTCGTCAGACCAACGATCTCACCGACGAGCCTCCACCTCTCACGCCGAGGCGATCTCGGAGCGGTTTCAGCAAGGTACCAACTCCGATCTGGTAAACCGAGGCTCTTGATAAATAACACTCCTTTCAAGTTAGTCTCAGTTCCCCTCATAACTAGCTCCGACTCCCTAGAGATAATTAATATCTCACGGGCTCTCGTCATTAACTCTCAGCT
>SSNR01000271.1:369892-386677 GCA_006937965.1 Callopanchax toddi | reverse complement strand
GGGGGGGGGGGGGGGGGGCAGGTGGTTAGTGGATCTGGGTACAGAATCAGGATCTGCTGTGAGGGAAGAGCAGAGGACAGCTGAGGAGTGGCTAGGGGACATGGAGGACAAACTAAGCTAGCAAAACTCAAAGGCACAGATCATGAGTCCTAGAAGCTCTAGAGTGAAAATCCACAGTTTAACCTAAAACCTTGTGCCTAAATACGAACCTTAAAGGGCTGAAGCAACATCCGCGGTCCGGGACGTACGAGAGACAGCAGACGTTGCTGGTCCAATAGTGAAAAACTAAGGACAGCTGTAGCTTTAAGGAAGACAGATCTAAAACTTTTCAAGACATTTTTAAAGCCACTTAGATCAAATTTAAGACCTTACATTCACGGAATGGGAAAAGGGACATGACCACCTTACAGATAGTTCTATTGGAGGTGAAAGAGAAATAACACGAACATCAGGATCTCTCTGCTCTGCTTTCTATCTGCTCCTTTTCTTTCTAATCTGATTTGTGTTATGTATGTTCTGTTTGTTTTATTATGTTTTTATTTTAAATAAATAAATACAAATTGACTAAGCTAGAAAGTGAGTCATTATAAAGGGAAGGACAAATCAAAGCCACAGGATTCAGGTCTAATGACTCAGATTTAACTTTAACAAACAGAACAAAGCTCTGTGGTTCAGCTGAACATCAAGTGTTTCTGTCAGCTATTAAAAGTATTTATCTTCTCTTAATAAAGAACAAATCTTCTCTCTTTTTATAAGTCGAACTTTGTAAAATAGAAAAAAAACCTGCAAACAGTAAAAACTCCTGAACAGCAGCCTGTTGAACAGGACCTCCGTTAATGGTTACATCATCGAGCAGGAGGCTTTGCAGCTGCAGTCCAGAGTATTATTTTATGTATCAAAGTTTAATAATTGTTTCAAAGACAGTTCAGTTCTAAACTATGATCGTATGGTGGAGTTCCAGTAACATTTGTTCTTTTTCGGAGTCCCTTCTTCCTCCTATACCCCTTTGAAATCACGGGCAGTCATGGAGAAGTTGGAGCAAACGGGGGGTTGGGAGTAGCTGTGGTACGTTGGATTCAACATATCATCTCTAGGTCAGATGGCTTTAAGGATTACTTGTCGTTTTTAAGGATTTTTGAGGCCTTATTTTGGAAAAAGAAACTGAAGACTTCTTAAGGACCAGTGGATCCCCTGAATGATGAGCTGGGTGGGTCAGACCGTGCCGAGTCATGTTGGGAACATGAATTTAGTTACAGCTATACAGCTGGGGAGTATGTGGCTCATGAGCTGGTTCTGTAGCCCTGACCTATAATATACTGTAGTGTTAGACTAGCGCTGCACAATATGTGAAAAATCCATCGTCATCGCGATATTAGACACTGTATCACACATCACAGGTAGGCCTATTGTGCAGCTTTATATTAAAATGAGGTTTTTATTATAACGTTTCCTTTTTGACTCAATGATGATGATGATGATGAAATCTCCTGGGTTTTTCCCTTGAAGTTCATCTTTAATACAGAGTTGGTTTGACTGAGGAGCAGATAATTCTGAGGTAAACAGCCATGGTTTTATTATGTTTTATATCAGAACATCTTGTTCTGATCATCCAGCTCCTTAATGAACTCGTGTTTTTTCTGCTAATGTGTTTCCATGTGGAAGTTAGCTGAACCAACGTGAGGCTACTGCTAGCTCACTTCCTGTCAGACTGATTGTTGGTTCTCGTCGATCACACTCAGACACATCTGACTGAAGTAGTTTGACCTCCTGATTGTTGTAGCAGTGCTGTGCTGTTCCTTTGTGTTCATGGTGAATCAATGCCCCTCACATCACCAGGTAATAACAATAAAACATGTAGAATGTTGAGAAAACATCACAAACTGCCCTCAAAGCCTGAAGCATGAAATCATAAAAAGTGAGTAACAATCCAGAGATTATTAAAATAACAGACGGTCCATTATGTTGTTGTTGTTTTTATTCAGTCCACTTTTGTCAGAGAAATTGAGAGTCCTACTCAATGTAAAGACAACAAATACAGATAATAATAAAGTACAGCTCATTCATGCTTTACAACAATCGTTTTTGCTCTGTATCAATCTTTTTATCAGATTTGGTCTCGTGGTGCCTCAGACCAACGTCACGATCAGCAAGTAAGGAGGTTTTAACAGGATGTTCAAAACAACATCCCCCGAAACAGGTTTCCATCTAAACAGGTTTCCATCTAAACAGGTTTCCTTCTAAACAGGTTTCCATCTAAACAGGTTTCCATCTAAACAGGTTTCCTTCTGAACAGGTTTCCATCTAAACAGGTTTCCATCTAAACAGGTTTCCATCTAAACAGGTTTCCATCTAAACAGGTTTCCTTCTAAACAGGTTTCCATCTAAACAGGTTTCCATCTAAACAGGTTTCCATCTAAACAGGTTTCCATCTAAACAGGTTTCCATCTAAACAGGTTTCCTTCTAAACAGGTTTCCATCTAAACAGGTTTCCTTCTAAACAGGTTTCCATCTAAACAGGTTTCCATCTAAACAGGTTTCCATCTAAACAGGTTTCCATCTAAACAGGTTTCCATCTAAACAGGTTTCCATCTAAACAAAAAGTAGAGAGAGTGCATACTGAACCACTCTGTGGTGTAAAACCAAACCTAATAGATCTACAGGGGCGTTGTGCACACACACACACACACACACACACACACACACACACACACACACACACACTTAAAACAACAACGGCTCTGTGGAAGAGTTCTGATGTATTGTTATTTTCTCTTGTTTTCTGGTTCTCCCATCCAGCTGATTGTGTGGTACTGTGTTTTTCTCATGTTGTGTGTTTTTAAAGCCACACAGGTCAGCCCCTCAGAGCTACAAGATGTGTTTCAGGAAACCGCCTCCAACATCTTCCAGATCAACGCCAACGGTAACGCCTCATTACCTAAAGCGAGTGTGTGAACGGTGTTGTGTGAGTTTACACCGTGAGCAGTGACATTTTCACATTCACTTTGAGGGTGTCATTAGGATCTTATTGGTTCAGGATTAAAATTAGATCTGGGAAATAGTTTGTTGTTTCTTGAACAAGCCTTTGGAGTAAAACAATATAAATACATTAATATCAGGTGAACAATGACAGGATGTGATTCAAACCACAACATGCATGTTTTATATACTGTATATATATATATATATATATATATATATATATATATATATATATATATATATAGTGTGTGTGTGTGTGTGTGTGTGTGTGTGTGTGTGCAGAATATGGGACCTTTAAGTCTACATAAATGTGCTCAAGTGATTGAGAGACTTGAGGGTGTTTCCTGTTTGTGTGGTTTTCTAGTGGTCACCCTGGAGAAGAACCTACAGTCACTGGGAACATCTAGAGATACTGCAGAGCTGAGACAGAGTCTGTGAGTAGCACTCAGATGTTCCACACTCTGAGCTTCAGCTTCTCTTATCGTTCTCTTCGGGGGAGCTCCCAGAAATGATCAGATTCATTGTTGATAAAATCAAAGATTATTTTAGAGGTTGTTTCAGCTGACATGTATGATATTTTAGCTGCTCTTTCTTGTACCTTTGAACCATTTTACTGCAGTCCAGATGGGATTTACAAACTATGTATCCAAGTCCTGCTGCAGGGTTGATCAGCACCGTTTAGGTCCTAGCCTCCTAAACTAGACTGTCAGTTCTGCTCTGCAGACTTTGGTCTATAGCGACGGTCCATTGAAACCTCAGCAGCCCACTGATTGGTCCGATCAGTCTCTTACGGGGCCAATCACAACGCTCTAATGGTTTGGTTGGCGTGATTTGCTGATGATGGCAGAGCTTCAATTTGAAATCAAACATCATGGCGGCAGCTCAGGAATCACAATCCACGTTTCTGACCCTCAAGCAGGACCTGCATGTCTCGCCCCGCCTCTCCTATACGCAGGTCATCATCTTCCATCAATAAACCTGCAGCGTTTGTTCGACCCCAATAAGTATTCAGGAAAAAACAGTTTTTTGTGCTTTTCCAAATAACGTATTTGTATCCAGCTCCATCCCTACCACATACAGTATTGCCAGGCTAGGAGATCCTGGTTCACCTCCCAGGTGTAGTCTACATGTTGTCCTTGTTCATAAGTAGGTTTTCTGCTGGTACTCTGGTTTCCTCCTACAGAGAACAAACATGCATGTTCTCATTTTCCTAATTGCTGTAGAATTTTTAGGGTGTTCTCGAGAACCATAAAATATGTTTTTCATAAATTGCTATCTACAGGTATACACAGTGGCGGCTGGTGAAATTTTTTGGGGGTGGGGCGCATTTTTGCAAGTCAGTTTTCAGATGCCCAAAACCCACATCTCACCACTAGATCAGGGAATGAAGCAAAATATTTTCATCTGACTGAACATGTTGCTGGTAAAAATCCCTACCACCAGTTCTCTAATGTGGCGCTGTTAGGTCAAACAGTTATAGCCTAATTCTACACATCAAACAGTAAAGAAATCATAACGTGTTCATAAGGAGACCTTAGAATAATATCAATATAATCAGATACAAATAATAATAATACAACAACCACAATGTGGTCACAACAGAGGTAAGAGTTTCAGGGGAAAAAATAACCTGACCAAAACAATGTCAGAAACACAACTTAATATTCACATTGAAGTTTGCACATCTTTCTACTGAAAGCACAAACTCTGCTGATAAAACACTGGCTGTCAGCAGCACCAGACTTCAGATCCTGAACACAAAATGTTTTTATCTTCAATCCTGAAGGTCCACAGCCACACAGTGTAGCAGCAAGAGGTGATTAAAAGAAGGTCAACTGAGATCAGATTACATCAAATATCTAGCGTCATCATGACTGATCTGGACTGGTCTGAACCCACTTGGTACCGGATTTGATCTGATTAAAACCGGACCCGTCTGGTACAGAACTGCTTCGGTTCGGACCGGTTCTGGTCCAAAATGACCCTGGTACCGTTCCAAACCCGTCTGGTACCAGAACCGGTTCGGTTCGGACTGGTTCTGGTCCAAAATGACCCGGTAAACCGGACCCTGGTAGCGGACGAGTCCGTTCCGAACCCGTCCGGTACCGGAACCGATTCGGTTCTGCTCGGTTCTGGTCCAAAATGACCCGGTACTGGATGAGTCCGTTCCGAACCGGGTCGGACCTGGACCTGTGGATCCCACCACAGAAAGCTCAGCGCTCAAATACACCGCTGAGTGATTTAAAATTAGTGGCCGCCTCCCGGTCTCGGCCGGTCCTGAACCTCAGGACCGACCCGGGTCCAGGACCGGTCCGGGTCCAGGACCAGCTCGGGTCCAGGTCTGACCCGGGTACAGGACCGACCGAGACTGAGCTTTCTGTGGTGAGCGGGTGTTGGCTTGGAGGCCAGAGGGACCGCTACTTCAACCGGACTTCATACCAGACCTGCAGGACCTGGTCGAAGTCTAACAAAATAAAATTAAAAATAACTCACCAACTGTTGAGTTGATTAAATCAGGACACATGGAATCAATCCTCAGGGTTATCACAAAGCTGTGAAGAAATATCCATTAAGAGACAACGGAGTTGCTCGGAGAGTTAGCCATGATTAAGCTAGCTCAGTCAAATGTACGCTAGCTGAATTTTACGTAAGATGTGACGATGACGAAAGCACGCAAGTGCGAGCCCCACCGGAACCCATAGACAATGCACTATAGCCCCTGTTTTTCGAAAAAAAAAAAAACTTGTGATTAGGTTATCTATATTGTGTCACTCAGAAAGTGAAACTCATCTCAAGGCATACTATGCAGTTTTGGATTGTTTTTACCTCCCCCTAGTGTCCGCTTTAAGTCACTGTCATAAAACCGTTAGCCCCATAGTTTCTGCTCAGAAAGCCCTAAATCTACCTGTTAAATGTCTCCTCAGCCTTCACTGCTTTCTACTGGAAATCAGAATCAAATCTTATAAAAGAAATCAGCTGTGTTCAAGCAGGGAGAGATGGGAAAAATCAGGAATCATGAGCTAAAAACACTCCGGAGCTAGCATAACAGCTAGCCACATTGGGTTATAGCCGAACCCTCGTGAGATACGTGACTTTGTGAGACTTCAGAACACCGGACCAGAGACTCAGAAGTTACAAACGTGGTATTCTGGATCCAAGCAGCAGATGGGGCTGAGGGACTTTTATTAACCTGTAAAGGGTCAGATTAGCTCAGACTGGATCAAGATTTAAAATATGAAAAGTTACGTAATGTGCCTTTAAAAAGAACCATTACACAGAGTGAAATGTTCCTCTTTAACTTTTGCTAAAAGAAGTTGATCTTGCGAGCTAGTAGCATGTAGAGCTAACGGATTAGCTGTGTATGTTGTAGCAGCAGCTACAAACCTCTCAGCTCCTCTCAGGACTTCCAGTCAAGTTTATAATGAGAGATGAACGGTGGCTTCTGATTGGTCGGCCCTACAGCAGAGCAGAACCCGCCCACTGAGGGAGGAGATGAGGTGGGTTGATTACAATATATTCTCAGACAGATTTCTCATTAATGTGATATCATACTGTCAGCTGTGATTTGAGTGCACCAATCACAGAGCATCGTGTTCCTAGCAAACAGAGCTGGATACATAACCTGATATATTTAAGCAGTTTTTTTTTCACAAATATGTTCTATAAAATTAAATATATGATTAGAGAATGTTTAAAATGCATATTTGAGATTGCATTGGGCCCTCTCTGAAGGAACTGCATGGACATCCATTTCCTCCAACTAATACAAAGATTTCCATTATGATGTCTTGGGTCATTCAGCAGGTTCTTGTGTACAGAATGACTTTTTGCCAGTTCTGCTTTGATAACCAAAGCCTCTCATCTGATAACAGAGTTTGTCTTTTTAGTTTTGTCTGTTTTTCTTTTTCTACAAATCCTATAAAAGAGAGAGACAAATCCAACCACAATTCTCTTTTTGTACCTGCATGCCCATTGGTCAGAGAGAAAGAAGTAAGTTGATAAACTTTTATGTGCTGATCTATTGCACTATAAAGTGTAACAGTGCGCCTAATTGAATAAAATTATTGACTTATCTTTCTTGGCATTTACACTAAATTTATGTAAGTTAGTGTACTTGATTTTTTAAATTTATGTAAACAAAAAATGCAGAGAAACTTAGGAATAACTTAAAACCCACAGCTGCTACCAAGCCTACCTGTTACTTCACCTAGAGACTTGGTTCAGTGTGGGTCACAGGACATGTGGAGGAATAGCATCAAGAGGAGTTTGATGAGCTGAAACTCTCCTCTCAGGTGTCAGTTAGAAACGTGGGACTCCTGAGGAGGTTCTAGACCTTCCAGGGCGATTTAGCAGAAAACCGTAGGTCCTGGAGGAAAATGAGCAGAGGTTGAATTAAAACAGGGAACACCTGAACTAATCCAGAATAAATGACTCTCCGTTTTACTGGGGATTTCTGGAGATAGACTGAAAGAAGTTCATGTCATCAGACCTGATGTGTTCTTCAGCTCTTTGTGATGTCTTCTCTATTTGTCAAAGGCGTAAATACATTTTACTTCCTGTGAGAATGTTAAAAGTCCCAAAGCTGAAAGTCATGAAGTGATGACATGTCCTAGATCTGGTAGCTGTTATATGAAGATGGATTTACTGGAAAGACTTTTAAATGACTGAATAAGTGTTAATTAGCAGCACCCAGACGTATGCACGTGGATGTGAGCGCGCTGATCTGACAGCAGAGAGGAGAGAGCTGCTTTAACAGGAGGATTTGGGAACAGCTGGTGTCACATTCATATCAGAGGAATCAGAACACTAGGTGTTCAGTGGCTGCAGCCCTAATGCAGGTGAACTGGTGCTGAAGCCACCAGTTGTCTGGTTGTAATTACAGCTGCAAGGAGCAAAACACACACCAGAGCAGAGAACATCTCAAGAATCCAGTGAAAACCAAACAGACATAATAATAATAATACTTTATTTATATAGCACCTTTCTCAGGCCAATGGCTACAAAGTGCTTTACAATAAAAACAATTATAAAACACAAAATAAAAACATGATAAGAACATAATAAAACACAAAATAAAAACATGATAAGAACATAATAAAACACACACACATCAGCTACAAATCAAGAAACCCATCAGAGATGAGGCTTTGCTGCTACTTCCACCATCCTATAGGCTACGCTACCCTACAGCGGTTCTACCGGAATAACGTGATGATGCAAGCGCTCATACAGAGCAGGAAAACAGGCAGAAATGTCTCACATATTATTTCTGACTTACTACTGTGTGGATGTGGCTCTCCACCTCGTCCTCCTCCACTCTTACACAACAAGCGGGCATCACTCTTCCTCTTAAACCCACATTTGTTTGCAGCTCTCGTACCTAGCAGTCACGTCTGAGCAGCTGTAGGTGTAGAGTTTGCTTGAAATGCACATTTAGTTGTCACACACAGTCTAACACTACAGCTTCCTGCATGTTACCAGTCAAATGAATAGGATTTTATGGTGTTGGAGATCTTGGAATTGCACTTGTTTTGCCTGATGTGCTAAGCCAAAGGCATTCTTAAAAAGCAATTACAATACATCTAAAATACATGAATAAAAATGTAGGGAAGTTGTTTTGGAACAGACTTCCATGTGTGATAGACACCGAGCCAGGGACAATGGGGGATTTTTATAGAGGGAAGAGCAACAATGCGCAGTCTTGTGTGTTATTAGAGTGAAGTTCACAGCATTTCTCAGTAACACACATGCTGTGTAAGCTCTGAGAAAGATGGTGAACGTGTTCACTTCACCTGAAAACAGTGAATCCCTACACAGTCAAGGTGGGTTTCATCTAATCCATAAGCACTGAAGCTGCCTGTCTACTAGTTTGATTATATTCTGTCACAGTTTGAGTGCATTTTCACACCCTGTAGATTTAAAAGAAAATAAAAAACAAGCTGTAAGTTTTCCATCATAACCTGTGTTTTTGTAGAGCATTTATCCTGAAACCCACAGCGTATCGAAAGGTGTGGTTCAAGAAGGAAGGGTGTTACTTTGTACGACGTAGACAAAACAAAGGGATTATGGTGGAACAGGTGAGAAAGCCCCGCCCCTTTTGGAGACTTCACAGCAGAAACATCATCGCAGCCTGAAGAGGTCACAGAGAAGTGGACTTTACACCACTCAGCTGGTATTTTATTAACAAACAGTTTTTACACATGCAGGTTTTTAAGGATTTCTGGAGATTTTTCCACAGAATGTTCAACTGATGTCACAACTTCTGAATATTTTGCCAACAGACCAGGGCTGGAATATGAGTGCAGGGGCCTACGTGCACAACATGCTTAACGGGATGGGTCTTTTTATTGTCACATCTTCACCAAACACTGCAGAAACATCAAAATCCATGTGACCATCAGAACCTGTTCAAAATGACTTTTAGTTTTTACACATCAGCTGTTTCTCTAAATCTTCCTGTTGAGTCGGACTTCCTGTCTGACTATAGGTTTACTGGCTCAAGGCTACTCCACACCGACTCCGGTGCGGTGCGGTTGCGGGGCAAAGTTAACTTTCCGCAACAAGTCTATTTTTCCTGGACACCGCAGTGAATTGTCATCAAGTTAACGACATTACGTGCGCCAAACAGGAAGTGAAACGTGAGCAGGCGAGGTGCATCCGTTTTTTCAAAATAAAACCATTAGCTACATTGCTAATGTTAACACGGTTTGGATATTTCAAAGACAAAGAAACAACATAAAACTTAATTAAGCATGGGCTGGGCGATATGGCCAAAATGTCATATCCCGATAACGATAAACAGACGAAAGATAGAACACCTGTGAATCTCCTCCTCCACTGTGACCCAACATGCATCTTATAAATCAGGTAACATGACTTTAGTCATGTGTTTTCAGCTGGGTGTTTCATATCTGGGTTCGAGTGTAACTCACAGAACTCAGGTTTCTCCACTGTGTAGATTAGAGCCATATCTTTGTATACGTGCGTGGTAACAGCAGCAGTAACCTTCCATTCCGCTCAGCTGGCAGCTAGGCGCTACATGACGTGCTGCGGGTGAAAGCCTTTTGCAGCGTCTGGAGTTTATTACGAGCGCTTACGCCAACACTCGACGCTGTTTTTGCAGTCACTATAGAGCAGAGAAGCTGATTAGTTCGTGTAACCCCTACAGTCATGGTTCTGGATGCTCTAAAGAACCATAGAAACCTGTTGGAGGAGGTGGTTTCTTGGTTTGTTTATAAAGTGAAGGTGATCCGACCTCCATCCGACACAATGGTCCACATGAACACAGCTAGTTTGAACCAAACAACGTCCTGTAGCTTGGTCTGTTGCATTCTGGGATGCAGGAGGTCAAACACTCATCAGTAGCTAGCTCCAAGCTAGTGGTAAATGAAGCTAGGGCTCACGTGGATGATTAACATGATTAAGAGTTTAAACAGCTCAGAGGGAGGAGGTTAGGCCGTGTTGTGGGCTGGATCAGGATCAGAACTTAGAACCTTCTGGTAACCTGGTAGTGGCGCATTTGGTTTTATTTGCAGTTCTCACTGTGAAAAGAAACAAAACAACAAGAAAAAACTTCAAATTAATTCAATTATGATCCAATTTGACCCAGATGAACTGAACTAGGTGTGGACATGCCCCTTAGCCTTAGCGGGGTGGTGGTTTCTAAAAGCAGCAGCTGAACCTTTCACTTATGCTTTATATTTTAGAGATGTGGTTTAAATCCTGCTTTTCAGAGGAATCCGTTAGCAGGGCTGTCTTTGCTTTTCCCATTAAGGCCCTCTGACACGTTGCCCACTGATAAACTAAAAGCACAGAGCTTCTATTGATCGTGTCTTCTGGAAAGATGCTGGTTGGGCTGCTGTGATCAATTGATTCCAGTTCAAAGACACAAAGGTTTCACCACAGTAGCTTTTTGTGATTTTAGTCAGTCATGACTTTCACAAATGTTGTGTATTGTTCGTTGAATCGATTAAGGTCAGCGGTGGTCATGAAGCCACTCCAGAATAACGCTTTAATTCTTTTTGGAGCTCAGCTTATGCAACAGTGGACTCCTGAAACCAGGATTACAGTTTGAGAGCAGCGCCCCAATCACCACCTCTCCTGAATATAGTCCCCACACCCTGCCCACTCCGTGCCTCACACCTCCCCCTGCAGCCAGCTGCTCCCCGTTTGCCTCCACCAGAATCCACCAAAGCCCAAAGGAATAACAAACAGCAAGCACACGGGAGGAACACCACCGAGGTGACTGATTGAAATTCTCTGTATGAGCAGCTCCATTTTCATCATGTTGCTATCTGGAAGCTGGCTCTGGGGGAAGATTGTGACCAGCAGATGCATCACTGTGCAGCAATACTGCAGAGGTCCTCCTGGGGTCCTCAGAAGTGGGCGAGATCTGATTGTTTGGTAACAGCATGTTAGCCGTGGGCGGGGCTCCCACTGACTCACGGTGAATCATCAGAGATCATCAGCACAAAAGCACAGGTCAGACTGGGGTTTTACATAATAGCTGATAGTTTTAAAGGATCCCATTTCCCTGCCTCTGCTGCTGCTGCTGTCACACAAGTGGACCTCACTGAAACCGAGCCGCTGACTAAATCAGCTGCTCAAGTCGATAAGAGAATAACGTTCTTTTTTTTTTTTTTTTGCTTTTCTAACTAAAACTCAATCATGACATCACAACCTGCCTGTGAAAGAATGATTCTTTTGTATAAATAAAATGTTTTTATGACAGCAAAAGAACAAACATCATATGACAATATAGAATATACAGATCTATAATCTATAAGACATCATACAGATCCAAACAACAAGCAGTGGAACATGATGAAAGCTAGTATAATCAAACAGAACAATAACACTCAACAGGATGAATGTTGTTAATTAAACTTTAAAAATCCAAGTACTGAAATGCACAGTATTTGAATTTAATAAAGGTTCTGGCCAGAGATACATTTCCTGTAAGTGACATAACAAAAGTATTAAAATCTCCACTGGAAAAGTACTGTATGTTTGTATTTCCACAGAAAATACAATGATTTTAAACAGCACAAAAATATTTATAAAATCTGTTTCCAGTCTTAGTTGATGTTAGTACAAGTTCTTGTCTAAACAAAATAACCTCTGCTGGTTTTTATGCATTAAAACTCTGTCATGTGACAGAGTTTCATCAGAGTCTGATGTCGAACCTGAAACCTGCTGGTCAGTCTCCCCTGAATTTAATTTACTTTTTATCATTCATGTCTTAGATTTTCATGTTTGAGGATAGCAGTGGTAACACCACATCTAGACACACACTATGAAGTCGTTTCTGTACTGAACAGGAGTTCAGCTACAGCCTAGTAGATGAATATGCTATTCTTAGAGAGCACAAGTTAACACTCTGTCACTGAGATTCAATAATCTACAGAAAAATGTACAAAGATCTAACTATGTGCTGCTCATTTTACTGCTGCATGTACAAATGAAAACAAGATTACAAGAACGTTATTGTTATTGATTCAGCGTCCTGATACAACAAAACTAGTTCCAGTACAGCTGATGACACAAACAGACAACAGGTGTTTCAAAGCCTTTTCTGACCTAAATGACCAGAAAGGTCCATCGATGAGAGGAAAACGACGACAGCAGACACAGATCTGAACTCCAAACTGGTGTTGTCTTTGGTCAGTGAATCAACCTGTTCTGTTCTCCTGTCGCATCCTGGTTAAAGAGTCAACTGAACTTTAGCTGCAGAGAAAAAAATGAAAATAAAAAAATGACTTTAAATGATTATAAAGAGCTTCCTTCAGCCCCCTGACTCCACATGATTCATTTACAAAAAGTGATGTTAATCAATATGTAGTTTACTCAATTTAATGAATCCTATTTGTAGCATGACTAATGCATAACACCAGGTCCTGTGGGAGGAGAGGAGCTGTTTAACAGAAGCTTCTGATCAGTGTTTAAAAACGTCTGAAGGAAAAAAGGAAAGCAGTTTTTTAGGTTCAGTCTGAGATCCACTGATCCTGGTTTTAGTTTAATCTGACTCCACAAAGAACAACAAAATCTAAAGGGTTTCATTAGGTTACAAAAACAGGACGACGTCTACAGGAGACTGGGTCAGTTCTAAGATAGAGTTTAATGTTAGATAGCTTATTGAACAGCCTCCGTTCAGAGAAATATAGCTTAGGCCAGCGCTACTAACCTGAAAGGGGTGTTCTCTGAGAGAACGTTTAGAACATCCTGATTCTGACTGACGGAGCGCCATCAGGGTGTTTTGCTCTTGTTCTGCCAGCTTGACTTGTTCAGATTTTAAAACAGTGAAATAAAGGTCCCCCTGAAAACAAGACAAACTAACAAAGCAGAGTGACTGAAGAATTCTAACCCTTTAAAAACTGAAATATTGGATACAAATGAAAAAAATCTATTTTTAAAGCAAAACTATTTACTGGCAACTATATAACAGCATGTTTTATTTTAATATGTAATTTTATAACAATATAAACAATATTCAAACATAAAAATGACTGCTACTGACCCTGATACTTTATCAGGTTGATTTAAGGCCAGGAGGAGTTTGAGGCCAGTCTGTGACGAGAGTCAGAAAGGAGTTTAGAACAGTTGTTTCCTTAATGCATTCGATTGTTTCTGTGATGCTTGAATCCTAAATCACAACTGAATTACATTTCATCATATCGTAACCCTTAAAACCTTTATTTCGTTAGTTTTAAAGGCAAACATTTCAGTGAAATAACTTCCAGCTCCAATCCTAACTTCTGTCCTCTAATTCCCACAGTCCCTACTCCCACACATCTGATCGCTGATGTTTTCAACTTCATTTTTTCATTCTGACAATCAGCTTGTCTGACAACAGATGTAAAATTACGTTGACACGCTCCTTCCTGTCCCAATCCACTCTGGTCCGCCGGCCCATCCCCTGCCAGCAGCTTCATGGAGATCAATATTTGAGAAGCAGCAGCTGAGATGCTTTTGTGTCGCTGCCCATCTCAGTGGAGCAGCCCAATGGAGTAGCAAGTCGGGAAAATTGCAGTGAGGGTTGTGTGTGTACTGTAACCCCAAGATGACCTGACAGCACACATGTTTAATAACCTGGCCTCACTGCAGAGTTATGAATACAGCTCTACCTCCAACCTCTCACCTCAGAGACGCTGGGCAGGAAGGAAAAGAGAAAGAATGAACACAAGTCACCTCTTTTCAACTTCAGTTGATAGTCGCTGCATTGGTCCAATATAATCTAAGACTAGAGCAGGCTGGAGGGTCAGACTCGGGAAATAAACGGTAGAACTTCAACAACCAGGTTTCTACAGTTTCTCTGAGTTATGTTGAGTCCAGGTCCAGTCTCCTCACCACTTCCCTCAAGACCTGAAACTCAGGATGTTAGATTGTCCAGAGTTGTTCTTCCACCACAGAAAAAGAATAGAACTAAAACATGTTTTAATCAAATAATTTTTATTTAAACTTCCTGACGGCAGCTTGAATTGTTGTCTGCTGTGCAGCAGAGTCAGAGTTTTGTTATCACTGCAGCAGATCAAGCCTGTAGCATCACCATTACTGATGCTGCAGCAGGAAGACCAGAGCTAACGCGAGCTACAACAGTCCAAGTGCAAGTCAGAGTGTATCCAGACCACAGTAAACCAGAGCTACAATCAGTAAATCTACACAGTAAACCGGAGCTACAATCAGTAAATCTACACAGTAAACCAGAGCTACAATCAGTAAATCTACACTGTAAACCAGAGCTACAATCAGTAAATCTACACTGTAAACCAGAGCTACAATCAGTAAATCTACACTGTAAACCAGAGCTACAATCAGTAAATCTACACTGTAAACCGGAGCTACAATCAGAAAATATACACTGTAAACCAGAGCTACAATCAGAAAATATACACAGTAAACCAGAGCTACAATCAGAAAATCTACACTGTAAAACAGAGCTAAAATCAGAAAATATACACTGTAAACCAGAGCTACAATCAGTAAATCTACACAGTAAACCAGAGCTACAATCAGTAAATGTACACTGTAAACCAGAGCTACAATCAGTAAATCTACACTGTAAACCAGAGCTACAATCAGTAAATATACACTGTAAACCAGAGCTACAATCAGTAAATCTACACTGTACACCAGAGCTACAATCAGTAAATATACACTGTAAACCAGAGCTACAATCAGTAAACCTACACAGTAAAACAGAGCTACAATCAGAAAATATACACTGTAAACCAGAGCTACAATCAGTAAATCTACACTGTAAACCAGAGCTACAATCAGTAAATCTACACTGTAAACCAGAGCTACAATAAGTAAATCTACACTGTAAACCAGAGCTACAATCAGTAAATCTACACTGTAAACCAGAGCTACAATCAGTAAATCTATACTGTAAACCAGAGCTACAATCAGTAAATCTACACTGTAAAGAAGAGCTACAATCAGTAAACCTACACTGTAAACCAGCGCTACAATCACTAAACCTACACTGTAAACCAGAGCTACAATCAGTAAACCTACACTGTAAACCAGAGCTACAATCAGAAAATATACACAGTAAACCAGAGCTACAATCAGAAAATATACACAGTAAACCAGAGCTAAAATCAGTAAATCTACACTGTAAACCAGAGCTACAATCAGAAAATATACACAGTAAACCAGAGCTAAAATCAGTAAATCTACACTGTAAACCAGAGCTACAATCAGAAAATCTACACCGTTAACCAGAGCTACAATCAGTAAATCTACACTGTAAACCAGAGCTACAATCAGTAAATCTACACTGTAAACCAGAGCTACAATCAGTAAATCTACACTGTTAACCAGAGCTACAATCAGTAAACCTACACTGTAAACCAGAGCTACAATCAGTAAATCTACACTGTAAACCAGAGCTACAATCAGAAAATCTACACAGTAAACCAGAGCTACAATCAGTAAATCTACACAGTAAACCAGAGCTACAATCAGAAAATATACACAGTAAACCAGAGCTACAATCAGAAAATATACACAGTAAACCAGAGCTACAATCAGTAAATCTACACTGTAAATCAGAGCTACAATCAGAAAATATACACTGTAAACCAGAGCTACAATCAGTTAATATACACTGTAAACCAGAGCTACAATCAGTAAATCTATACTGTAAACCAGAGCTACAATCAGTAAATATACACTGTAAACCAGAGCTACAATCAGTAAATCTACACAGTAAACCAGAGCTACAATCAGTAAATCTACACTGTAAACCAGAGCTACAATCAGTAAATCTACACTGTAAAACCAGAGCTACAATCAGTAAATATACACTGTAAACCAGAGCTACAATCAGAAAATATACACTGTAAACCAGAGCTACAATCAGTAAATCTACACTGTAAACCAGAGCTACAATCAGTAAATCTACACAGTAAACCAGAGCTACAATCAGTAAATCTACACTGTAAACCAGAGCTACAATCAGAAAATATACACTGTAAACCAGTGCTACAATCAGAAAATATACACTGTAAACCAGAGCTACAATCAGTAAATCTACACTGTAAACCAGAGCTACAATCAGTAAACCTACACTGTAAACCAGAGCTACAATCAGTAAATCTACACTGTAAACCAGAGCTACAATCAGTAAACCTACACTGTAAACCAGAGCTACAATCAGAAAATCTACACTGTAAACCAGAGCTACAATCAGTAAATCTACACTGTAAACCAGAGCTACAATCAGTAAATCTACACTGTAAACCAGAGCTACAATCAGTAAATCTACACTGTAAACCAGAGCTACAATCAGTAAATCTACAC
>SSNR01000271.1:334156-368788 GCA_006937965.1 Callopanchax toddi | reverse complement strand
AAATCTACACTGTAAACCAGAGCTACAATCAGTAAATCTACACTGTAAACCAGAGCTACAATCAGTAAATCTACACTGTAAACCAAAGGTACAATCAGAAAATCTACACTGTAAACCAGAGCTACAATCAGAAAATCTACACTGTAAACCAGAGCTACAATCAGTAAATCTACACTGTAAACCAAAGGTACAATCAGAAAATCTACACTGTAAACCAGAGCTACAATCAGTAAATCTACACTGTAAACCAGAGCTACAATCAGTAAATCTACACTGTAAACCAGAGCTACAATCAGTAAACCTACACAGTAAACCAGAGCTACAATCAGAAAATCTACACTGTAAACCAGAGCTACAATCAGTAAATCTACACTGTAAACCAGAGCTACAATCAGAAAATCTACACTGTAAACCAGAGCTACAATCAGTAAACCTACACAGTAAACCAGAGCTACAATCAGTAAATCTACACTGTAAACCAGAGCTACAATCAGTAAATCTACACCTGATAAACTCTCTGGTGAAATGGATCCAGTGGACTGTAAATCACTTTACAGGATAAGAAGCTACAAAAACATCACCTGACTCTTTATCCATTTATCAGAGGCTTTTTTCCAAAGCGACTTCCATTCTTTGACCCATCAGGCATGTTGTGATCTGTGGGGGAAACAGGAGTACCTGGAGAAAACCTACAGATGCATAAGTGGAACATGCTAACTCCACACAGTGGGATTTGAACCTGCAACCTTCTTGCTGTGAGGCCACAGTGCTAACAACTGCACCTCCATCTACTGAGCTGAAAGACACGTTCAGGTCAATCAAGCAGCTTTATGAACCTGAAAGCAGGTTAACCAAGAGTTATAATACATGTAACGTATTCAAAAACATAGAAAGTTCTGGAGTTTACAAATACTCCAAGAACTACTACAAACAGAGAACATTTCTCTTTGAGTTTACACTCATTTGTGTGTGTCGTTCTTCACATAAATATCCATTATTTGATGTTAAAGTCTTTGCTTACTGCGTCAAATACATGCACTTGAATGTGATTAAATCAACCAGATACACTGTTTACATCTCATCCTACCAATATTAACACTACAAACACCAGTCCTCCTCCCTCACCTCAATACTCTGACATCAACATTTTCTTAACCCCAATATTCTGTAGTAAACTTATCAAAAATCCTTAAATGTAAACATGTGTAAATACGTATGATACACTGTTTCAGTCATGTCAGCTGACTTAATCAAACTTCTAGCTTTGTCCCCTAGAAAGTGTCCAGCTGTATGTTTTTATTTAATGTCTTCCTATAAGTTTAAAATCCCGTCTCCATCTGTCTCCCTGTCCTTCTTTATTTTCCCCACCAGACACTCCACGCAGCAGCAAACCAACAAAGTCATCACCAGTACGAGTCATCTCATCAAACAGCTCTCTGATATAATCAGTGGCTCTTCACGGGTATCTCACGCTGCTTTACCTTCCTCCTAAACTGTCACTTTACAGAATAAACAGCAGATTCATTTAGAAGCTAATTTTGTTTTTGTTGCACAGCAAGATCGTCTTCGCCTGACCAGACTGAAGACTGAACTGTCGGATTCTGTGCAGCGCTATGGGGATCTTCAGAAGGTATCAGGAAATCACTGCTTTGTTCAGTAAATACCTGCTAATAAAAGATAAACTAAGAGAGCTACTTCATGAAGGAAAAAGGAAAATCATACGCATCTGAAATGCTACTTAGTGTGCACAAAGCCAAATCAAACAAAAGTCCTATCATTAAGGAAGAAAGAGTCCTCTTGACCCGGTCTGTTCATTTGCTCCTCTTTCAGAAAATTGCAGAGCGCTCCAGGGCCTTGCTCCCTCCAGCACAGAAAGAAAAGAAGAAGGTGAGCTGCTGCTGCCGCCGGTGGAAATCCTCCCTTTGTCTCACTGTCATTCATAGAAGAGTGACAACGAGACTGTGTTTCTACGCTATTTGCATCCACAAAAAGACTCCTTTGAAGCCTCAGCTTGTAAATTCATTGTGCAAATTCATGAACTCCATTTATCACACTCAACTCTTAATAACATTTCTTGTATCTGGCTCCAGATGAGAGTTTATTTTCATACCTGAGCAAGTTAGAGGTAGGAGATGGAGTATAGCAATCAGTACTCCAAACAGCGTGTGTGAATGTTTCCTGATTTCTGATTAGCAACAAGATCAAAATACACTCTGAAAGCTGCAACTTGCAGAATCTGAATAGATCAAATACAGCAACTTTATCAAGTTGTATCAACTGGTTTCCACAGCATCCTGTATGCTCTCATTAACCTGCTGATTTACATGATTATCAAGAAGAAAATCACCAACGACAAAGTCTCCGAAATGGGAAAAGGGTGGCAGTGCTGCCACTGCTCAAAATACAACCTCCTTCCTCTTTAAAACCTCACAGTCGTTTGGAACTTACTTCAGTGATATTTTAAGAGATAGAATATTTATTTAAATGTATAGAAAAGGTACAGGAAGATAACAAGACAAGAGAAAAGAAAACGCCTCTGTCAGTGGCTCACTAGGGTCACCATGGTAACCGCCTGTTGCTAATTAACGTCAACATGGGAACCACCAATGATAAGGTCACCATTCTAACTATCAGTGGCTCATTAAGGTAACCACGGTAACCCTCATTGATTTTTTTAGGTCACCATGGCAACCACCAGTGGCTCATTGAGGTCACTATGGTAACAACTTGTGATTTACGATGGTCACCATGGTTACCACCAATGACAGGGTCGTCATGGATAACCACCAGTGGCTCATTAAAGTTCCCATGGTAACATCACACCTGTCTCTCCCTCTGACAGCGGTTCTAAACCCAGACAGTGTAGAAAGTCTGAGAAAATCAATCGCTGTCCAAAACCTACGAGCTCCAAGGCTCAGAGTCACACTCCTTCCTCTCTGTTTCCATCTATAAGTTAGAAACACCCCTCACTCCCAGCTTGGACCATTACACCTGATGTCAGAAACAATGAAAGTCTGTTTGGGAGGAGTTCATCATCATCATCATTCCTGTGGGACGGCAGGTGAAACAAGGTATGGCTAAACTGTAGGAGAAGTTTATGGTGCGTCTAAAGAGTCTGCCATCATAATACTGAATCCTATTTTAGAATGTGACATCATCACCTTCCTAGTAGAAACATTTGCTGGTGAATTGTTCAAAAGTCATAAAACCACTAGATGTAAAACTGGCCAGTTCAGACTCATAAAACACCTTCCTTTGACATTCTGCTGTAAAGTCTTCCTGAGCTACAGAACACTGGAGGGGGCGCGGTTTTCTCACCTGTTGGTCCAAAATGCCATTGTTGTCTACGGGGAATTCTATCCATCCATTTCCCTCCAAGGTCGGGTCACGTGGGCAGCAGCCTGAGCAGAGAAACCCAGACTTCCTTCTCCCCAGACACTTTGACCAGATCCTCCAGGACCCTGAGGCGTCCCAGGACAGCTGAGAAACAATGTCCCTCTGTCCTGGGTCTGACTTTAGGTCTCCTACTGGTTGGACATGCCTGAAACACATCACAGGGAGGTGTCCAGGAGGGGGACCTGTTAGCAGTAATTGAGACATTTTTCATTACAACATAACTTCATCAAAACACACCACAAAACACTTTAAATCTACAGCTGTGGATCCAAACTGAAAACCCAACAAACAGTTTAACGGATTCTGGAACAGCGATAATACAGTCAAACACCATCTTCTAACATGCATGACGTTGGCTAGGAGGTGCATTTCACCAGCTATGAAAGAGCTTCATAAACAAAAAGATAAATGTTGGTATAAAACCCCCGAGCCACCATGGAGCAAACCCAGAGTCTGGACAACAGGATCAACGCTTTGATTCTTTGATTCATAACATTCAGATGTATTTTATTTAATGAATGTTTATAATTAGAGAACCTACTGCATGTAGTGTTTATTGTGTCATGTTTCAACAAGTATATAATTAATGTTATGTTAATAAATCCCTTACATAAGAGCTGAATAAGGACTTGACTGAGGAGACTGACTCATCCTGCATGGTGACAGACTCAGTGCTGATTAACATGATCGTTTGACTGGAAATAAAAACACTGAGGTAGGTAACAGACCCACTGGGGCGTCACACACCCAAAAATACAACCCTTTATTAACTGGAGCTAATTACCGGTAAATGGTTAACGTCCCACCCAGCCCTCAAAAACCCTACGATAAAAGGTTCAGCCATTTTGAATTCATTCTATCAGTTACAGTATTTATCTGATCTAGAGTTCTCAACAGGCCCCAAAATTGAAGGTTTCTGTTGGTTCTGGTACCAATGGATCCATTCTGCAGCCCAAACCGTCCCAGTCTGCTGTTTGATGTGATCTTGATGTCACTGCCCTGCTCTCATCTGATTAGCTGATAGAAACCTAAACAAACGAGCTTCCTGCAGGTGTTCGGAGAGTGTGTGAAACAAATCAAATCTCAGAAAGTGAAACGTTGAGTGTCTGAGTTCCAAATCCTTCAGCAGCTTTGGACTGAATGGACAGTCGATTGCAGCTTGAACCTGGTGTAACGATCCTATGAGGAACCATTGTTCCCTCAAAGAGCCTCTAAAAATCCATCTTTTTTCTCCTTACAGAGAGGAGAGCCACATGAATGATCATTTCATGCTCCTCTGAAGGCATATTACCAAGGTCTGCAGCATCAGATGGAAAGGGCTTCTGGGGGTGGAAAGCTGGATGTGCATTATATTTTTCTGACTGCGTTCAGTGCATTACAGTGAGCGAGCTAATCAGAGGGTGCACTGTGGAAGTTAGTCAAACTGCTTTATGTAAGCAGTAGCAGAAAGGAAAGGGCTTTTCTGATGCAGATGAAGCAGAAGCATGTGTGTGATGAGAGGACACTAAATGATGAAATCTCATAAATATGGAGGATTCTTTTAGGCTCATGTTAATGTTTTTGACCGTTTCCCACACATGCTCTAACAAAAGCATCCAAATCTAGAATCGCTAAAACAAACGTGAATATTTGGAGTTGTTGAAGACGTGCGATGAAGCTCCAGGATGGTCTTTACAGTTTTCTCTCCTTAGTTTTTTGTTCCCTCCGTGTTGGACTAATGTATTCCAGAGTGCTGTGCGTTGTTGTGGAGGAGTGAGCTTGCTGTTGCAGAATTAGCTGAGTGGTGAGTCACGCCGGCCAGTAGACAGAGTGCTGTGAGTCAGCCCAGGTTGGTCCCTGTGCTCTGACACACACTGGCCCCTCAACCAGAATTAGATGTGCAATCAGTCGTACGAAAAGGAAACACATTAGCAATGCAAAGGAGTCAACCAGGCCGCTCTCTAACGACCATGTTCTGCTCTTGTTTGCACGCATCATGAAGGGTTTTCATGTAGAGAAACTTATTCTCATTCTATTTAGTTCAAATATCAGTGAGTGAGCTTCATTCATGGTTACCTTCAACATAAAACGAATCACAGCTCTGATCGCCACATAGACTCTGTAAGGGTTAGCAAACACTTGGTAGCAAATACTAAAACGATGTGGAGGATTGCCGTATACCGTAATATAGGACCACCCTGATTATAAGAGACCCCTCTTTCCAAGACTAATCTTCAGAAGAAAAAAACTAAATTCATTTTTTAAATAAACTATTTCTATTGAAATTTTGGGAAAATAATTTATATCATCTTAATCCAGACCTTTAATATTTGCCTATTAATGCAGTCACAAAGATCTGTAATGAATATTCTAGTGTGTGTGGGGTTCTGTTAGGAAAGACTCTACAGGAGATACTGAACATAAACTACCATAGTGATGCAAACTGTCAGAACTTTACTCGTGACATGTCAGATCAAAAGTCTGCATGAGGCTTTTCCTCAGTCCTCTGATCAGCTGAGCTCACAGTCATCCTGTCTCCTCCCATAGAACGTCATCGCCATGATGCTCCATCTTCAGACATTTTACTCCACATTTCCTGGCTGCCTGACATCTGTTTAATCCCTCTGCTGCATGGACCACCATTATCTTAAAATTAACATCATAACTCACTCAGTTCTCTGTTAATTTGCCACTTTTAATCCAGTCTGCTCTGGTCGGCGTCAGCTTTACAAAACGCTGGTTAGACCTCGATTATAAGACGACCCCATATTTTCCACATTATTTTCAATGACAAACACCTTGTCTAATATTTGGGGCATTACGGTATTAATCATCTTCAAACCCAGTGATGTTTTTGTCCCCAGAAATGATAGGTGACCAGTCAAAGCAGCACAAATCATTTTGGTGTCAACCTTGTGAAAGCGTAAGATCTAGTTTAGGTCACATCACTTAGAAAAAACTGAGCTCCTTCTCCTTTTAACTTTTTTTACTCAGTTTTTGCTCAAAGCCGAAGTCTAAATGTATAGTCTCTGTGGAAAGGCTTTGAAAAATTGATAATTGAGCACATCTAGGGCTGTAGTTAAATTAGCTTAGCCCTTCACAGGGCATTCACTGAAATCTTTTAAAGTTGAAATTTCAACCCTAAGGTTATTAGAGGGTGTGACAAGGGTTTTCTTTTTCAAATTATAAGATATAAATCAAGGTTAATGAAATGAAAATAAATCTAAAAGTATTAGAAAATACAAAAAATACAAATAAAATGAAAGATTTGATGTCCACACAAGTTTTTGAATATGATCACTCGCCCAGTAAAAGTTATGATGAAAACTCAGGATCCAGTTTTTCAGGAGGCTGCAGACACAGTTTCATGTCAGCAGGTGGCAGAGTTGAGCTGTTTAGTGTAACGATCTGATGCCTGATGGGACCCACAACATGCACAACAATCAGGTGATGGTTAGAAAGGTTTTATTTTAACACTGAAAACGTGTAGTAGCAAGTGGTTCGACAAGTGATTCTGCTCAGAAGGTCTGAAACAGACAGGACATGGTCATCAGTGCTCAGGAGGTGAATAACAGTTTATTCAGATTTACCTCTCAGGGTAGTTTCCTCTTAGAGGTAAACACAGCAGGAATAGGTTTATCACCATCTGGACCAAAGTGAGATAGAGGAGTTAGGTCTCGATCTGAACTGGACTGAAGGTGGAAGCCGAATGACAGACAGATTTATGTAATCTTAGTGAAATATCTCCAGAAATGAGACTCAACTAGTGGTCCCCAGTCAGAAAAATGTTTCTGGGGATACCATGAAGTCAAAAGAATTAGTGAGCCATGATTTTAGCAAGTTATGGTGATGAAGGTAGCTGAGAGAGGAGCAGGGCTGAGTAGGAACATAAGGCCCAGGCATTGTTGGTCATGGCAGCTCACCATGAGCAGTTACAGCTGCTGCTCGGTATGGACGCCTTTGTTGTGAGTCCGGGGAGGGTGAGTGACTGATGTGTCCAATGACAAGTCCAGTGGTGGACAGGGGTTCTTGATGGACCATCTTGTAAAATCTGCCGACAACAGTTAAGAAGACGTGACTGTTACGTTCCCCCTACCCTAGGTGCAATGGCATCGTTAGAAAGGAGGAGGAGCGAGTGCAGAGATTTGTGACAAAAGTGATTTTTATTAGCTCTTGTCACAGAAAGCGCCCCAGGACCAGAGCCCCTGACAACGTTTCTAGTAACACAGGTCCTGGGGGATAAATAATCATTCAATAACAAAAAAAAAAAAAACCAAACATACCAGTCTGGGGGAGGGAAAAACCAAATAACAATCATACGTAGCACGCAGGCTGAAAAAGGCTGAACACAAGGCGCCTCCCCCGGATCTGGTAGTCTGAAAGAGAAAGAAATAAATCTTTAACAAACAAGGGACTTCACACAAGTCAAAACAAAAACTCCCAAATAAAATATATTTGTCAATAACTTCAAGGATAAGATCAAAAGGGAGCTTATTAAGAGCTGATCCAACAACTTTTAGGGCTCAAAAGTCACAATACCTTTTATGAAGACCGGGTCCCTTCAAGGGCTTCAGGTTTCTTATTAAACACACCAAAAATAACCTGTAACCACTGGTGCTTTGCTTACACCACTCGTAGTGGAGAGTTAGTGTGGAGACTATCACTGCTCAGATAGCTCCTCGAGCCGTCTTGGACGAGCGTTAAAAACCAACAAGCTACAGCTGTGTTCGGGCGCTCCCGCGACGATGACGTCATCACTCCGAGACGGCGCTGTTTCCATGGAAACGCCTGGACGCCGTGGGCAGGAGGCGACGCTGGTCTGTGGAGCTGCTGCATGTTGCACACAGAGGAGGGCAACTTGCAAAACACGGACCCTGAACTAAGGGACCGTAACAGTGACTTTCAGACCTGGGGAGACATGTAATGAAGTTTATGGAAATGTGTGAAAATATTTTATGAGGAATAGTGAGGCAACCTGACACCAGCAGATGGACAGCATGACAGCTACAGCAACAAACAGAACCATGACTGGAAAAACACCAGAGTCTTGGAGATCCCTGGATGACAGATGAGTTTAGAACTGTGGCAGAATGTCAGAACTTATGGATCATGTTTTCAGGGATGAACAGATCAACTGGGCTATCTGATGATAAGTGGATCTCTGGCTGCACTGAATGCATAGGAGGGAATCTGGTTTGGTGTTTTTAGTATCTGGGCCATAAAAAAGCTAAATATCAAAATGCTCAAACAACTGTGCCCAACTTGCCTGACAAGGATTCAGCGTCTTGGCCAACTTGAGGTGCTCAAGGTTCTCATGGTCCATCCACAACACAAATAAATGCTCGGCTCCCTCCAGCCAACGTTCCCATTGTTGTTGCAGAGAAGGTTTAACAGCTAGCAGGTCGTGCTTACTGACATCTGTTCAGCTGAAGAAAGAACTATGGAGAAAAATGTCAGAAGGACGTATCTGTTGGTGTCTTGGGTGTTCCTTTGAGAGAGGACGATGCCCAACATTGAAATTGTTTAGTTTATTGTTTGTGAAAAGCTTGGCACCTTGGAGGAGTTCAAAGGCTGAAGTTATTGAAGCTTTTTACAGTAATGTTGAGTTTGTTGCGGTCATGGTAATTGATGCATGGACATTGGGACCCATCCTTCTGCTCTATAAAGAAAAATACACTTCCTGTTGGTGACATGAACTTTTAGCTGAGTTCATTCTGGTGAGAGAGGCAGCCTCCAGGCAGTGCTTTACCAGGGATCAGGTCCATAATGCAGTCATAGGGTCTCTGGAGTGGCAAAGAAGAAGCTTTGATTTGATATCAAACTCCTCACTGAGATCGTAGTAACCGATCGGTACCTTGGATCTGTAAGTCTAGATGTGGTTGCAGAGCTTCCTTCTGAAAACACATTTCCAGTTCTCTGACAGTGTGTGGAGAGTCACTAGTGGTTTTCTCATGTTTTATATTCACAGAAAACCTCCGGTAGACAGCATCACAAAGCTTCATCATTCCATCTGCAGCCATACATGCATGTGAGCATGAAAGTTGGTCATGAAATCAGTCACTGGACATGAAACTTGGCTTAATATAAAAAGCTTTCTTGCAGCCTCCCTCTCAGGATGGAAAGGATCAAAAACTCTTCTCATTTTGCTGGAAAAGTCTGGCAACACAAGAAATACCTTTCCTGATCTGATGTGGAATGAAGAGAACTGTACTGAACATCGTGTACCAATAACTGCTAGCATTGGTCAGATCTTTACAACAAACCTTCTGGAGGAGGAATATGAGGTTCTTGGGTCAGAGCGGTGGAAAGTTGACCCGGTCTGGCAGCTGGAGGATGACATGAGGTTAGTCAGGCCCTTTATCTAGTCCTGATATGGTGATATCAACTCTGCTGCACCAGTGTGGCCTAACGGAACCCAAAACAGGCACAAGTGAGGTTTGTCTTTTTAACAATAAATATGAATAGAATGTGTTTGGCAGGTATTTCTCCTCAAATCCTGGCAACTGGTCTGAAGCAGACATAAATGTCAGCAAACAACCATGTGACAATTCATTATTCACATTCATGGTAATGTTTATTTATTTACCCCATGCTTTTCTCTAAAGTGACTTACAAATAACCCAATAGGCATGCTGAGGTGTGTGGGAGGAAACCAGTGCCCAGAGGAAACCCATGCAGGCATCAAGGCTGCAGCTGGGATTCAAACCTACAACCTGATTGCTGTGAGGCAAAGAGCTAACAGCTACTCACAGTCCTAAATGTTTATCTCTGTGCTGTTTTTAACATCTTTAGATCACCGTCAGTGTTGTTTTATTCTGTTCTGACAAAGTGTTAGCATGCTGAACTGAAGAGTGCTATGGTAGCTAGCACCATGAGCGTTTATTTAGGAAATGATCACAGAATTCTACAGTAATACCTGTGATGCAGTGCATTGTATAGGTTTTCAAAATATAGGAAGTTTGTTTTAAGGTGGCATACATCTGCTTTAAGCCTGGTCTCTCTGTGATTAGCCATTAGCTCATCAGTTAGCTCCAAGCTGAGGCTGTAGAGAGCTTGAAACAACAAAACCTTAGGCTGTTGACTGAAAACTGCTCTGGATTACAGAACTGAAACCCGTGACTCCATTTATTGTGAACCTGTCTGTGGTCTGGGGGCTAGGCCTGCATCAAACGGACCACAGAGGCTTAAGGTGAAACCTCTTCTGTACAAAACAAGTCTTTCTGTTGGTTTTTGTGTCGAGTGTCTCTAACTGCTACACAGAAACCTCTTAGAGCTTTTTGTTGTTGTAAATGTTTAATTTCCATGCAGTACAGCTGAAAATCATAAAATCATAAGTATCCACCTTTTATTTAAAAAATACTATGTAAGGCTACTTATTTGCATCTTTTCTAATTTCAAGCTTTTAAAAACAGGAAAATCAGCCGGCAGCAGCCATTCAGCCTCCCTGCAGGAAGGTAATTTCCAACTCCCCGCTGATAAAATCACACCAGTAAATCCCTTTTATAGAAAGCTTCTCTCTCATGATTTGTGAGTTTTCAATAATTTTTCTTTCAGAAGGTGTCTAGTTGTTTGAAACTGTTGCATGTGGGTTTATAAAAACGTAAAGATTTCTTGACATTTCTGTTGGAAGGTAATGAAAGCCTTGGTGGAACGTTTAGGCTGTGCCCTTTTCTTCTGTTATTGGTGACTGGGAGTTGTGCTGAAGACGACTATAGAAGCATTCTGCTTTTAGGTGCTAATTTATTCTAATATTTCTGTTACCGGGGAGATTTATCCTGCTGCTGAATGAAGGAAATCAATCATCCATGCAAAAGGTTCCACTGTTTCTAGCGTTCCTCTGATTGATAACCAGTATGTCCTTAGCTTTAGACTGTTGAGTTGAAGCTGCTTTGAAGACTTTGTTTTTGTTCAAATGGTCTTTTTTCTAATCCTATTTAAGGAATAGATATTTACCATATTTTCCCAAATATATGTTTTCTCAAAAAACAAAGTTTATTTAAAAAGTGAATTTAGTTTTTAGTGAGAGCAGGACTTGGTCAGAGGACCTCAGGGACCTGGAGGGAGTGTCTGGTTTTAGAAAACCTCTAATAGAAGCAAGATTTTACCATTGGGGCCCTCCAAGTCAGAACAAGTATCTTGTATCGATACTGTACCAGGAGCCAATGCAGCTGCATTAGTAGAGGAGTTACATGGAATAATCTGGATGATTTAATCTGAATCCTGGCAGCAGCCATCTGTAGCGTCTGCAGACGGTCTATGGGTTTTGGACACGCCAGTGTAAAGGGTGTTACAGCAGTCCAAGTGAGAAGAGAGAAAAGCATGAGCTAAAATCACCAGTTTGGGTTGGGACACAATGGAGCCAAGTTTGGTGATAATTGTAAGGTGGTAAAACCAGGATGGGACCAGAGACCTGATGTGATTAAAACCTGAGCCCGTGGTTATCCAGAGGTTTCTGATGGTGGATTTAGCCAAGGCACCCAGAGGCTCAGGGATCTCCTTCACCTCTACAGTAATAGTTTCAGGTGCAAAGATGAGTATTTCCAAATCATTAAGTGTCTGGTTACCATGGTGACCTTAATGAGCCACGGGCAGCAGCTTTAACATTTCTTATGATCTTGGTTCTCTTCAAACTCAATAAACAGTTTATAATTCAAAACATTGAACTCATTTCATTTATTAAAAGCTGATGTTGGATTCTGGTCAGTGGCTGCAGTGAAATCACACAAAGTCTAAGAAATGTTCCAGTGTTTGTTCTCATGCATCGACACCAAACTTTTATAAAACAAAACATTTCGATTTTTAAATGAACCTTTAGCTCATGGTGGTGGTTTTGAGGTCTTTTTGGTGGGACCAGAATCTAGGCCCCAGAACCTTCCTGTGTTTAGATCAAAGGAATAAAACTTCAATATCCAAATAATGATGTCTTAGTGTGAAGCCATGACATCATGACATGACACCAACACTCTCTTGTAGAGAGTGGACAGATGCTGAGGTCAGAGCATCAGCAGATGTTGTCATCCAGTCGGCACCGAACCAGAATCTAATGTGTGTGTGTGTGTGTGCGTGTGTGTGTCCACACCCTTCCACAGAGTCCCCAGACCCCGTCCAGTGAGCAGCATGAGGACGGTCTTCTCTTTGGAGAAGCTGCAGCTTCAGATGAAGGAGCTCAAGCTTTCCTCTCAGAGATCAGCGAGGAAGATGTGGAGGTTCTTCGTCAGCGAGAGGAGGCCCTGCTCCAGATTGAAGTAAGAACTCAACACCTCAAGTCAGATCAGGCTCGTTGTCTTCCTGTAGTTCTGCTTCAGACCAGGTCAGATGGTCCTCAAGGCTTTGAGGATGTTGTTCAGTATTCATGTTCCCCTCTACCTTCATGGTTGTGGTTGGTGTCTCCAGTCTGATGACCAAAAATCTTCCTCTTGTTCACCTGAGAGTCTCCCATGTGTCCTGGGGTAAACTCCAGCTGAGATTTCAGGTCAATTTTGTTCAACAGTGTATTTCTTTTGCCCCTCCCCCACACAGCAGTCATGAAGAACCCAGATACCAGCTGCAGTACAGTCTCTCCCATTTCAGATGATGGGAGGAGTCTATTTGACCTCCACCACTGGTCCTCTCTCTCTGTTTCTGAGGACCAGATGGAGACGAGTTCCAAACCCCTTCATTTTGTTGCCATCTCGTCGTGTCTTCATTTTAGACCTGTAGCAGGAACACTGGACCTCCCAGACTCAGCTGATCTCCGTTTCACTACCAGCTGGACCTCTGCTCAATCAGCTCAGTCACTTTAAAGGGCTGAAAATGACACAAACACTTATTTTAACTTATGAATTAGTAAAAACCTATTTTCACTTTGATAATGAAGATCAGTCCAATTCAAGATGGCTGCCATAGCTGATTTTCATTAGGAAAATCAAAGTTGGGTAACAGTCCGTCTTAGTGAGATTGAACAGTGATTTTTATTCCATCATTCCTCAACACAAACGCAGTTTAAATCTCTGACATGAAGCTGCTGGGCGATGAGTTTTCCTTCAACAAACTTTGTTTATTTTTCCTGTTGCTCAAATACTAACATATGCATTAAATCATTTCTTCCTCACACTTTGAATAAACACATTTTCCTTTCCACATATGAGGTTTTAAGACTGTGCAGAAGGCAGTCAGCCGCTCATAGATAACTGTTTCCATTCTGTTCACCACCCAGGGCACCAAATCAAAGCAGACACCTTGATGATTGCAGGACTGTTTGTTGACATCCTCCCAGGCTGCTAAAGCTTTTGGTAACTTGCTTTAGATGACAAATGAGAACTTGTATTTTCATGTTTTTAAATGTGACATGTGCATTATGAATAACAACAAACTCTACCTATGTAACACCTTTGAGATGGTTTGGAAACAGAAAAACATGGAAGTGTTTTACCACTTCTAGCCTGCAGGCCAACACGTGCCACGGTAGGAGGTTTAAACTCTGACGGGGCTGATTTTCTCCTCCTACCTTCAAAAGCTTATTAGTATGTTGTCACAGTTTCCTCGTGTTTCTACAGGATATTGTAAGCTACCCAATTACTAAAGCAGTAATATAGACTTGTTGTTCCTTTACCTGGGTAAGGTGTGAACAGAATCATAATGGTTCCATTTGAACTTTTAAAGCCAGAGCAAAGTAATACAATCCTTTAAGACTATACAGGTAACTCTGGAGTCTCTGTGGTGAGACTGACGGGGTTTCCTCTGGTGCTTTTTGATGCTTTGGTCCGTCTGTGATTTACTGACTGTCACTACTTTTTAGATGGACACAGATGTCAGTCTTTATATTTCAATTCTGTTGCATGTCTTTCACCTTAGAGTTGGGGTACGGCCTGCAGGGCCACACCCAGCCCTTCAGGTCTGAGTGAAACGCATCAGTGCATTTACATGCAGATCTAAGTCAAGCTAGATCGGTCTAGGTCGATCTTATGTTAATAAACTGGGAGCCTTTATCCTAGTTTACACGTCTGTTAGAAAACCGAACTCTTAAATGAAGTTCGTTCCACTCCGCTACGATAGGCGGCGACATGCGCCCTTTCCTGTCGGTCTTCTGCCGGTTGTTTTCTTAGCGTTTAAAAACTCTTGTTCTAAACACTTCTATCGGTCACAAATTTGATCGGGCGTCTTCGTGTACTCAGCGCTGACAAGCTGTCCGTTTGTTTTTGCTGCTATCGTCTTTTACTGCTACTGATTTGTTTGTATTCCCACTTCCGCGGTGTCGTCACTCCCGGAGGAGGAGCGCCCAGACAGCATTAACTAAGCTGTTTACACGGAGGAGGAAGTCGAGCTACGACCACATTATCTGGGAGCTTTAGCTCCATTAGATCCAGTTCCACTTCAGCCAGACTAACGTGTTTACATGCAGTTGAAAAAACCGACTTAAAGCGGCTCTCTGGAGCATTTTTCTCTGTATCAAAGTTTTCTAAATGTTCTAAATGATATTTCAGGTCTAAACTATGATCTATGGGTTGAGTTCCACAACATCTGTCATTCTGATGAAGACCCTCCTTCCTCCTAGAGACCCCTTTCCATTTTTTCTTGCCGCCGACATTTTTCAGCCAATGAAATTCAAATGTCTGCATTCTCTCAACATGCACACGCATCGACCAAACCTGTACCAGTAGGGGGCGCTGTCGTACAGGACGCTCCGTGTCTTTCTCTGTTTGCCGTCTCGTTCACTGAGGACTCACGGCTCATTTCTACTAAAAACCTACCCATTCTCCAGCTAAAGACGGATTTATTTTTATTTTTAAACCTTTCACCTCACAGAATGGCAAGGCTTGACAGGGTTACGCGTTTATTTTGGTCAGAAAGTTCATCCAGGGCCGAGTCAAGTTCAGCTTCAGAGTCCAGCAGCAGCTCTCTGCTAACAGAGCTAATATCAGAAGCAGCAGGGACAGAGAGGGCTCTTCAGACCCTCGTAGTGTTGGAATAAGATTGTGAACTGTGAGTGATTAAACCCTACACATTGAGCTGTACAGTTCATGTCCGAAATATATGTGCCGCGTGCACGCGCGCACACGCGACCGGACGCGCGTGTCGAGATGTTTTGAGGAGGAGCCTTTGGACGCTAGATTCAAAAACTGCTCTCTTGATGAAATCCTCCGGAGTGCCGCTTTAAGTCGATTTAAGGCAATAATTCGGTTTTCTAGACTGCATGTAAACGCACTGAGTGACATGAATCCTGTCATATCAGACTCCTGCCATCTAGTCCTAAAACACCTGGCTGCTGTGTGTCCAGTGAGTCTGACGTGATCCTGGTCAAACTACAGTTATTTATTATTTACAAGTTTCTTTAAAATGATTCCATGTAACTTTTTCCCAAACTGAGAGCTGTAGTTAAATAATTATGAGTCACAAATGTTGAAACAAGTTGTTTAAAATCAAAATACACTTTTACTAAACCTGTTAAACAACATAAAACTGAGCCCTAGTATAAAACTTCATAAAAACCACAACAAACAGCTGATGTGTTTCCGACTATTTCATGAACTCAGCTGTGAGCAGCTACATTCATGTTATATATTATAATTAATAAAACATGAATGAAGCTCTTTATATTTCTTGTGATATAATCGTTGATCCATGTCATCAAAGTGAAAAATAACCTTTTGCTGCTTTAGGTGGAGCTGCTGCAGTTCTGCTCCTAAACAGCAGGGGCCACTAATGAGAAAACAAACTGCTAAACAGCAGGAATGAGAGTTACCAAAGCATGAATCTAAACAGTTAGCTGTACTTTTATTTTGAAGGAAGATGAAGTTCTTTATAACTAAACTCAACTGGTGTCAGAGTTCATGGAGAGAATAAGTTCATCTCACATGAAAAACTACAGGACCCACCATCCTTTACCGTCATTTATCATTTATTACATTACAAATAAATGACAAAGACCTAACACAACTGTAACTGTAAACTTTACATTTTTGAACTGCGGATGTGAATAAAAAAGTCTTATTTTCTTCTCTTCTCCCTCTTCTTCTGCCATTGTTACAAGAACAAAAATCAGGATAGGACGGACCAGGAAGGCTACCCAGACCCAGAGGAGTTGTTGAGCTTGGACAGCCTAGTCGTATCACTGAGACGTAATCAGCTGACGAAGGACACAGAACCTGAATTTCAACACAGACCAGTCCCTCCAGGAAGTTGTGGGGATTTTTTGTGATTGTTGCGATCTAAAATGACTGATTTCGCAGCACATTTTTCTAAAAGTTGCGGTCAAAGTTGCAATTTTTTTCAATCATTTTTAAGTTTCTTTAAGGTTTTATTTAGTTTATATGCACACACAGTTAACCTCTTTACACACACACACTGTATGCTCTGTTTAATCATAAAATAAAGACTACAAGATGATGTAATCTCCATGACAACACAGCTGACAGCCTGTCTCAGCGTCACTCAGACGTTGCAGCGTGAGCGGCTTTACTTTCACTTTCAGATTCACCTCAAAGGTTCACTGGTTCAGCAGAACGAGTTTAGAAAAGACAAGCGGTTCCTCGTGTTCACTGGATACAAACGTCACGTGGTTAACCGCGTGTTTAAAAAATAAACAACATTCAAAGGAATTCACGTTAACGCTGACGGTCCGATTTATTTAAAATATTTTTTCACAGAATAGCAAATCCACCGACTCAGCACACAGTTTAGGACACAGATCAGTTTTTTTAAAATCTAGTTTCTCACATTGTCCAGATACGGACATTAAACAGAACTCACCTCGTCTCTTTTATCACTCCTATCAGACCCCAGCCCCCGTCTGCTCCTCTTTTCAGCTAATCTCCATGTTTTGCGGTCAAAAAGTTCTTGTCAAGCGACGATTTTCATGTCTAATCCACCACGACGTTGTGTTTGGTTCAGAACAGCTTTCCACCACTCTGGTGTCATACTTTAGGAAATTGATTTGCTTTTATTTTAGCCGTAATATCTGATGGAAACCGACCGGAGTTTAGCGGCTCTGAGCTCAAAAACCGGAAGCAAACACAGCTGGAGGCAACGGGATTGGTCAAAACTTATCCGAGTGGCTCTGATTGGTCAAAGAAGATGACGAAATCCGACAAAAACAAAGATGATTGGTCAAATTTGTGGAAAGTTGCGATGATTGGTGAAAATTGCAAGGCCGCAACAAAGTTGCGGCAAATGGTTGAATTTGCGTTAAAAGTTGCGATCGCAACTTCCTGGAGGGTCTGACAGACAGTTTTTCCACATGCTAAGGTTTAATGTTGTTTTTATTCTGCTGCTCCTGATTTGACTTGTGGTCTTTTTTTATCCACTGTATCTATGGTGCCCCCATCTGAGAAGGACAAAGCGGGTACTGCAACGTTATCCATCGGTGTGGGTCCACAGAGGAAGCAGGATGAAGTAACGTGTACTTCATCCCATCTGTTCACCTGAACAGGATGAACATGTTCCACCCCTGGAATAAGAAACTCCAGATCCCTCTGGACCCATCATGTTGTTTCTACATGAGACAAACCAAACACTATGTGGTGTGTAAGCACCGAGTGTCATTCAACCAGGACATGATGGGTCAGTTTGATCTTTGAACGGAAGACTGGACTCACTAACAGATTCAACACTTTTCAGTTTGAGTTGAGGAAGATCATCACACAGGAAGTGAGAGGGTTTCAAATCTAAGAAAATAAATTCAGCCAAAGCTCTCTTTGCGTGTTCTTCACAGCTGTTGGAGCTTATGGTAGGAGCGCGGGGGAGGTTTTGTAAAAACTTTAAAACTCCATCATCACTACGACGTCAGGTAATTACATGCCTGATTTTTGCTCTCACAGAGAGTCTTGTTGTGATTGGTAATTGCCCTTTTTCAGAAATACTAAACTTTGTGTGAAGAGCATCCAACCCAACTCCATGACTCATGCACACCACATACCTGTAGAATTTATTATGCTGGAACAAATATCTACCTTCTGACTGACGCAGCCTTGGCAGCACTCTGATTCACTCCAAACTGTAATTAGAGTTGAGGAATAATAAAGGAAGCCTACTGAGGAACATTTTCAGGAATCCTTTGAAACAGACTTGCAGGTATCTGGAGAATTTTACGAAACTGGAACTTTATTTTCTTCATCCGTGTGTTCAATTTTTGTTTTAGTTGACAGACCGAGACATTTGGATCATCCTGAAGTGGCTATCTATCTATATTATGTCTGTCAATAGGTGGCCCGTGGGCTGATAACAGCCTGGGAGGAAGGAGGGGGGGGGGGGGTGTGCCTCATGTAGCTGCATTAATGATCTGCAGCACCTTTCCTGCACCTGAACGTCGCTCAAACGTCACAGCTCAGCATTTTTTGTCAAAACAGTTTTCAACATTCCTTACCATCATAATTATGACACGTTATTTCCCTCAGTCAAACCCGACTCATCCCGATCAATTATCTTAATAAACACAACCTCCTATTAGCACTCTGTAATTACTTACTGTTACGTGTGCCTCCCTTTAGGTGCTGCAGCCTGTTGCTCCGCCCCCTGCAGCTCTGAGGAACTCTGCAGCTGTGGCTGATCTGTAATCAATAGAACATGTCATGCTAACTTGCAGCAGTTTACAAACAAGTAAAATAGCTGTCTAAAACATCAGTTTTATTTTAGCAAAGCTTGTTTTAAACACCTGAAATGACCTGCTGGTTTGTCACCTTTAGACAGCTGGTTTGAGTATTGCGCCAGTCACAGAATTTCTTCTGGTTTCTAGAGACTCCAGTCTCTTTGAGTGATGTCACTGGTGGGTGTGACCTTTCCTGTAGATAAATAACTGATAGAATGCCATGATAAAAATTCATGTATTTACTAGGATATACAGCTTTAAAGAAAAAATCTGTAAAATCTTTATTTTTTTCACATTAAAAGCTATTTGAGTCGTAGCCGGTGGCTGAATGGGAGAAGATAGAAAGCTGACACATGCTGCCACGGCCTGCTTTTGAAATGACACGCCTCTGCATGGCGGTCTACTTCTGGACAGCAGCTGCCATCCAGCAGTTTCAAGACTAATGATAATGTTTTAGAGGCACTTTCCAGCATAATGAAGATGAATCTCTGTGCCCAGTTGGAGCTGTCTGAACTTCATCAACATTTCAGATCAGCTAATCCTACTCCAGGAGCCAAGTTCTGAATAGGAATGAAAAAAGGAAGAGCATCAATCTTTTTCTGCAGAGTGGCACATAGTGAAAGAGCCACGGTACAAATGACAGCCTCATTTTAGCACTCTAGCTGAGATGGGCCAGGCAGATGATTGGTGTTCAGGCAGGGTCGTCTGGCCTGCTCTTTTGTCATAGCTGTATGAATAAATGTCATTGTCAGCCCCCAGGCAGGAGCTCAGGGGCTTCACGTCGCTCCTTTGGGGAGTGATACTATCTGACAATGTTCTTTTTCATCTTCACACCACCATCCTCACCCCCTTTCTTCCCATCTAAACACCCTCTCTCTTACAGTTTTTTCTGCTGCTAAATCAGCAGTGATCCCAGTGCAACCAGGCGTTTCTTCAGGGCTCTCCTCCCAGTGGACCACAGGATGTCTGCTGTCTGTCAGAGTTTAATCTCTTCTTGATGAAAAGTTTCAATCCAAGGTTAATTTTCCCTTCCTAAGAGACAGAATGAATGTGAACTTCACAGTGGTTTGCTAGCTGTAGCTATAATCGGAAGCCATTTTTGTTACAGCTTGATGTACCAACAACTCTACTGTTTGACTTTAGAAAACAACTAAGAACAGATTTTATTCCAGTTTTTTTTTTCCAGGTGATAAACAGACATTCAGTTCAAACAGTCTTATGATACTGTATTGACTCAAATGTAGGATGACCCTGATTATAAGACAACCCCCCTTTTCCAAGACTAATCATCAGAACAAAACTAAATTCACCTTTAAAGAAACTATTTTTGTTCAAAATTTGAGGAAGTAATTTAAATAACATCTTCATTACACACCTTTAATATTTGTCTATTAATGCAATCACAAAGACATGTAATGCATATTCTAGTGTGTGGGGGTTTCTGTCAGGAACGACACTAGAGATTCTGAACAAAAACTGAGCAAAAATTCATGCAAACTGTCAGAACATTGCTCAGGACATGTCAGATCAAAAGTCTGCATGAGGCTTTTACTCACAGTCCTCTGATCAGCTGAGCTCACTCAGTCAGTCTCATGCTGAGGTCCGTCTCCTCCCACAGAACGTCATCGACATGATGCACCATCTTCGGTCATTTCACTTCATAACTCCAGATTTCCTGGCTGCCTGACAGCTGTTTGATGCCTCTGCTGTATTGACCACCATTATCTTAAAATTAATGTCGAAACTCTGCCTCCGTTCTGTTAATTGACCCACTTTTAAAACAGTCTATTCCGGTCAGTCTTTTCCCTCTGCTGGTGTGGTCGGGTCATGACACCGTTTATAAGACAATCCCACATTTTCACATTATTTTCAAGGAGAAAAAAACTTGTCTTATATTCGGGTCATTATGGTAACTACCAACATCAGGGGTCAGATGAAGACCTAATTCTGTTTTCCTGTTGTTTGCTGTAACATGTGAATCTAACCAGTTAAAATCTCTAACAGTTGATTCAGAGAAAAAAAGATACTGTTAGGTTGATTTCTAGATGTGGAAGTTTGTAGTTTCTGTGTCAGACTGTTGAGACATCAGAGTATCTGGGAGACATATTTTTAAAGTGCCTGTGACTCCATATTTAAATCACTTTATATTAAACAGGTGTAATCGTTGATGCCTCCAGATTAGCGTTGCACCATTATAACTCAAAATACACTGTAATTATTTCCTAACGAGCAACTCAGAGATTAGAAGAAAGCGCCGCCTTCCGGTTCTGCTGGGTTTCTCCTTATTTGGCAGCCTGACACTTCAGCTGCAGCAGGGGGCAGTGTTGTAACGTGAAAGAGAAACGAAACTGAAACTAAACACTACACGGTCTATGGTCAATGGTGGCGGCACTGCCTCGCTCCAGGTGTCGTGAACGTGCATGTGGGCGGAGAATTGACCATATAAGCAAGTCCGGATCACTATGACCTCATAGCGGGCTGGAGTGAAAAAAACGGTTTGAAACCTGGGTCTGAAATCTGGAAGAGCTTCTCACTGGCTGGACTAGGAGACAGATGGACGCCGTTTTTTGCTCTTTCTGGCAGGTTGAAGGTGAGAACTCAACTTTGCAACATGATAGATAAGTCAGGAAACATGGAAACCGATGTCATGGGCACTTTAAAGGTTTGTAGAGGGGTAGGGAACCTTGGTCCTAGAGAGCCACAGCCCTGTTTGTTCTCCAACTATCATTGTTGATCCTGCTGTTGGTGACCTGGATCAGGTGTGTTGACCGGCTCTCTAGGACCAGGGTCCCCTACCCCTGGTTTAGTATCTGTTAGAATGTTAGAATACAACAGGTAGAGATAGTATTAAATGTCACCAGTTTTCACACTAAATCTATCTCTCTATTGAGATGAAGTTCTCTCCAGATGTTGGTACCAATCCATCCTCCACATGTAGAGAACCCAGACCATCCATGTCCTCATGAAGTTCTGTCTAATAAACAGAACGCCTGAGAGAAAAAGGATTTAAGATTCTTTCTTAAATGATTCAATTCTTGGTTCAAAGTCTTTGTTGGAGCTGCATCTTCCTGGAGGAGAAACTAGTCTCAGGTGTGGTTCTGGTCTTCAGACCCTGAAGGTTCCTCTATGACCTCTGACCTTTAGGATGTTCTCTAGGATTCAGGTCAGCTGATTGGCTGCAGCTTGGTTTTCTCTCTCTGTAACCAGTAGAGAGTTTCTTGGCTGTGTTTGGGATCATCGTCCTTCTGGTTTCATCTTCATCCTGCTGGTAGAGGCAGCAGGTTTTGATCCACCATGTTTCCATTCATCCATCCTTCCATTAATGAAGCGTTCCAGAGCTGAGACACCGACCCACACCATGACGCTCCACCTCCAAGCTTCACTGTAGGTCTGAAGATCTCCACTAGAGGTCCTTGGCTCTGGGACAACTCTTCGGATCATTGTTTTCTCTTCTCTGTGTGACGTCTTGTATGGAGCACCTGGTCCTGCTGGTTTATGGTGACATGATGTCATTTCCTCTTCCTGATTCTGACCCCCTCAGAGCTGACGGAGACCTTCAGTAGTTTAGAGGTTCTTCTGTAACCAGTGGCATCAGGATGTTTAGCAACAATAATGTTGTGAAGTTCTGGAGAAGCTCTTTGGTTTCAGCCATCAGGAGATGTTTAGTTTCTTGGTAATGAGACCCTTTTTCCAGACTATAAGTTAATCAGCTGATAGTGACTTGCAGGATTTCTGTCTAATTACTGATAGACTCCAGTCCTTTTTGCACAAGACCATCCACACAGAGCCACACCATGACATCATCAGGTTCAAATCTAGCTGTTGACCTGTTAGTTCTTGGGTTATAACCCATCTGTGACGTGACCAGTTCATGCTAAGAACTGATTCTTATTTATTTATCAGAAACAGGAGCTATCCCTGAAAAATATTCAAGTTTAAGTTGAAGAATTTTGATCATCATCAGCCATAAAAATACTGATAAAGTGTTTTCATCCAGTCAGAGTAAGAGAACAAAGACCATCCTGCAACACTGAAATGATCAAAAATAACTAGAACGTTGGTTTTAATAACTACACGTTTTATAGCTTATAAATGCATTCAGTCAGTTAAAATAATAAATTGGACCAAGATTTTTTTGTTTTCAAAAAAATGAACCCAGGGGACCTGATGACTCCATCCTCAGGGTGTCTCATCATGACGCTGCTCATCAGGACACTCAGTAGTGATCACGATCAGACGGGGACGTGTGTGTGTGTGTGTGTGTGTGTGTGTGTGAGTGTGTGTGTGTTCTGACAGGAAGTTGAGAATCCATTCTTTTACATTTTCCCTTTGTTTAATTATATTTAATTGTATTTCATGCAGCCTGACACAGACTGGGAAGAATGATGCAAAGGTGAAAATATTTGATGTGGAAATGAGGTTTCAACCAGAGACGGTTGTCATCAGGTTGCAGTGGGCCGAGCAGCGAGCCTGTATTTAACAGACAGGTCATCATGATGGATTACCTCATTGCTCATTGTTTTAAAATGGACCCAGTGAGTCATCTCATACAGGAGTTGTTTTCTGAAAATGCCACACAAACTCTCACGTCTCACTCCAGTGCTGCTGTGTGGGTCTGTTATACAGTATAAAGTTCAGTTTGATTCAAGTCCTGTATAGAAAACCAGTTCAAGCGGGCTTTACAACAAAACCAGTCCAGGTCATCTCAAAGTCCAGATTATTACAGAACCGATTCAGAGTTACAGATCAGTTTCACTAGATTATGAAACAAAATATACAAAAAAAGTTCAATATGGAGGAACCAATTACTGTTAAACCCTTCCATTATGAGCTGGAAAGGGGAACACTGGAAGGAGGAAGAATGCTCCAATAGAACCAGATCCAGGATGGGTCTCTAGACCCGCTTTAGGAAAGAATTCCTAACTTCCTGAAATGTTTTGGGTGAGCTCATTTATTGGTCTTTGATGAACATTTAATAGCTTGAGTTCTCATTTACATTTAAAATGACCAATATTCATCGTGTAGAGCTGCAGATAGTGTTCCATCCATCCATCATCCATCCATCATCCATCCATCATCCATCCATCCCTTTTCCACAGCTGTTCCATGTATCAGGTCCAGGAGGGAAACTCTGACATCCATCTCTCCAAAGCTCCAAAGGTGTTTCCTAGGCAGAGAGCGATGTAATCCCTTCAGAGAGTTCTCCCTCCCAATGGGCCGTATCTGGGAGACCTTCAAAGGAAGGTGACCAGGAAGCATCTTAATCAGCCAAACCACCTCATCTGACTCACTTTGAGGAGGAGGAGCAACTCAGAGCTCCCCCTGGATAACGGAGATCCTCACCTTCAGTCAGGAGCGATCAGAACACCTTGATCCTCCTATAAGCGAGGAGCGATAAGCGACAGCTTCATCACCACCATCAACACCTTCAGCAGTGTTAAGTCCACTATCTACATGACAGATTTCAACATTCAGAGCTGAACTCAATCGTGTCCATAGCTTCCATTTGAACATTTTAAACCAAATGAACTAGTTCATTCTTCCTGAAGCCATTCCAGGACTCCTCACTGTGATGGGAGTTTTACTGGCTCGAAGTCAGTGGAGTCAGAATCAGCCTCCGAGCTGATCAGCCACATCTGTATGTGTGAAGCCCGGGTCCTACATCACACATCAGCGCTGCGCCGCGTAGCGCCAGAGCCGTGATTTTCAATATAAACCATTGTAATCAGATAAAGTAGTCCCCTGAGGAACGCCATGTCACGTCCCAGACGCATGGGTCCAAACCACGGCGCTAAAGATACGCAACAGTTCTGTTTCTGAGCCGAGGCGCGGCTGAGAGGCGTGTCACGACATTGTGGAGAACTTTCTGATGCAGAAATTACAAAACACTGAAATACTACTGCTACGGCAAACATAAACCACCACCAGTACATGGACGAGGAGCGTTTCATTCTGGAATATTTCTGTAACTGAGCTTTTAGAAACAGACGATTCTAATAAATATCTCACTGACCCGTTGTTGAAGAATTAAAACTTAATTCCACAAAACACAACAGTAGTTTTAACCAAATACAGACCAAATATTCGCTTCATACTTCCTGTTCTCAGTTCCCTCGAGATATTGTGACTGTCGTAGGAATTTTGCAAACTGCGTTCAACATCGCTCTGCTTCAGGGGGTCCTTAAGGGTTAACCTTCACTAAACGAGGAGCCAAAATGAAATGAAATCTCAGGTCGAAGGTTAAACTGGACCAGTTTTAGGGTCAGACTGTTAGTGTGGGTAGATCTGGGAATTCAGAGTCTCTGATCTGATTAATGAAGATCATGTTTAAAATAAAGATGTAATGAAAACACATTTCCACCCCTAAACTAACATCAAGTAAAACCAGGAGATCAACTCCTCAAACACAAACCAGTGGAAACCTGAACAAACTGAACTACATGCTGAGTTTTCATCTAATAGTGAAATGGATCCGACTGTATCAGAGAAAAGACGTAATAAATACATTTATCAGGAGTTCTTCATCCCATCACATCATGTATCTATGAAATGAGTCGTCTTCTCATCCCTAATTTTATGTCATCCTTTATATTGATGATGTAAATGTGTTTGTTTTTAGAGAAGAAACTCTTCCTGAAGTCAGTGGCGTTAGCTTCCAGGTCGGACTTGTTGCCCTGGTGTGTCGTCATATTCCATATATGTTCTGACAAGAGGGGAGCTGAGCTTTTATTATTAGACTCTACTGTGCTTCAGATCCCTTCCTTTTTACTGTCAGACACACTTTATGTGCTTTGGCACATGATACAATTTCATCAAAAATGAATTAAAAAAGATCATTAAGACAGGACATCCTGCAAGGGGAATGTGAAAGCAGACATGTCCCAGTAGGAACAAAGGCGTCCCACAGCAGGACGTGCCTGACCTACTAATGCTCCTCAAGACAATCAGTGCACAGATTACCCTTCAGCGGACAAATGCTACAGATTAAAAACAATTGTTTGACACTCGGTGGAATCATAGAGAGATTTTAAAGAATTATGGATTATTGCTGCTGATGCATTATTCTGTGTTCTGTCAGATTCGGTCACAAACTTTGTTTAAAAAACAAACCAGATCAGTCAGAGACGGTGTGCTGTGACTTTTGGTTTGATGACAGAAAATAGATGCAAAACAATGTTTAAACAGGTTGAACCTGTTATGGTTTCCGTATGATCACAGTTCAAGTTTTAGACGATTTTCCACAGAAAGATGATGACTAAATATTGGATTGTCTAAAATAAAAAAAAGTAAATTAAATCTTACTTCCATTTTATTTAGAACAAAAACACATTTTACATCAGAATGTAAACATTGTTGTCTTCATTGGCCCACTGTGACCCTCACTGCTGTACCAAAGGTTTTCTCTCATTTCTCAATTCCCCTCTCTCCACTCAGCGTGTGTCTGTCACCTCGCTCTCTGATTGGCTACATGTCACATTCCACAGACTGCTCCCCACACACACTGTGATGTCGCGTTAAGACAATCCAACATTACAGTAATCAGAGTGTTCTGAAGATTGTTGAAGAGGCAAAAATCAGCTTTACAATCCTGTCATGTCAACTTGCCTTTATTTGATTTTTTTGCTCAAAATATTCTCTTTCAAACTGGAAGTGAAGGGTTTTCCTTTTCAGATCTCCTATATAAAATACTGTAGGAAAAAAAAAACCCATCTGTTTGACCATCAATGCCTTCTGCGGCTCACAGTTCAAGATTTCATTCAGATACATTTTCTAGTTTCTACACAGCAGCTGCATGACTGTGGCTCCACAGATGTGTGGTTACCATGGTGACCTCAGTGCTACTGGCAGTAGCTTAAACATTTCTGTTGATCTTGTTTTCTTCACATTAGTTTGTAATAATGAAAGCTGAGACACATCTCTACAGTTTGATGTATTTATTTGAAGCTGACTTCAGACATGTTCCCTTTGTTTCTTCACCTTTGTGTTTTTCATCACTCCACACTGATCAGGTCATTGTGTTACAGTTAGCGACGTTCTGCTAATCGCTTCATCAAAATGAATAAAAACATCAACCTGAAGAAGTATCACTGGTTAAATGATCCACTAGTTTAGGTTTCAGGTTCTCCTCTAATGACTGACATGCTTCATTTGGCAAATTTTCTCTGAACACTCACTGTAATCATCGCTAAAATCATAACAATTATAGCATCTTAAATAAGATACTGTAGGTTCGTGAATGAGGAAGATTTGTGGATGAGTTACTAATCAACTCTGACACTTGGCTGAACGGATTTCACATTTTTCACATATTTTAAAAACACTTTTAGCTTTTATAATATTTAATTACAGATGATGATTATTTTGCGACACAGTGATAGATTGTTATAATTACAGACACATCTAAAAATTAGACTATTGTGAAAAAGATCAGTATTTTTACTCCTCATTTCAGGAAGTGAATCTCATATATGACCATACTGGTCTGATTATAAGACGGTATGTGTTCCTTGTAAACATCTAGTCCATCTTATATTTGGGGTCAGGACTTTTACATGTCAGTAATGAGTGTGAAGATGATTGATGTGACTTCAACAGTTGACTGGATGCTGCAGCCAGATTAGCTGTGCGCCGCACGTACAACATGCTAACAGATGTACGACGTGTCAGAGGGCGCTGTTAGGTCTGATGAAGTCCAGGTAGCTCTGATAGCAGCCTTCAGGTCATCTGCATTGTTGGTCTGGCGTCTCTCATCTCCCTTTGGACAGCCCATAGATTCTCTAGGGTTCAGGTCTGTTGGCCAATCAGAGCTCCGTAACACCATGTGGTCACTGAAGCATGGTATCTCTGTCAGTGTGGACAGGAACCAGGTCCTGCTGGAAAACAAAACCAGCCTGTCATAGAGGTGGTCAGCAGCAGGAGGCATGGAGGTCTCCTGGTAGAGGCTGAGTAGATCTGGACATTGGTTTCATTATCTGTAGCCATAATCATCAAAATCACGTCGCAAAATATGTCGCTCTATGTGTGATGGATCTATAGAATATATGAGTTTCACTTTCTGGAACGAGGGACGATACATTTATGGAACTTTTTCCACAATATTCAGACTTTCTATTTGTTCCTGTAGCTGTTTTTCCTTTTCTGGTTTGTAAATGTGACTGGGTTGAAGTGGGTTGTGTTCTGTTTGTCAGCTTGTCAGGGAACGCTGTAAGGTCGCTCATCAACACAGAGGTGTTGGTGCGCTGACCAGAACACGCTTTCCTGGCTGCCCTTTAGTTACGGCTGTCAGATTGAGGTCGGATTTATTTTTAAACCACATCAAATCCTGGATCTCACAGACTTGGAGGGTAGATCTTTACCTGAGATTAGTTCATATCCAATTCACATTATAGATTAATACAGACATTTTTACTTTGGTTAAAATGATACAAATATTTGGACTTATATCAATTTCTTGTTTTACTCTAATAGTACAGTTTGGACCTCGTTACAGGACTGAGTTGTTCTCTATTTATGATACGATCCACATTATTTACATTTTTACTGATTAAACTGTGTCATCAGTCAACCAGTACATAAATAAATGACTGTCACACAACATCATGCTTCTAAAATAAAAGAAGTGTTTCCTCTTGTTTCACTTTAAAATAAATAAGAACATTTAATATACAAATTCAACATAGATGTAAATAAAATAATTTCCTGAAGGAATGGATACCAAACACCTCTTTTGACGCCGGAGTTGGAGCTAAAATCATCTCATCATTAGCATCTGGTGCTGATTATATAAAGTCACTTAGATGGGTTAAAAATGGGAGAAACATTCTGACTCAAACTGATGGATGAAATGGTTCTCAGATCAAATCAACAAACCAAACTACGTCAAACACAATAATCAATCAAATGTTTAAGAAAACCTTAAGCCCTGCTGATAAAGAGAAGCTTTAAATAAACGATGTTGGTTTCATTCACGGTGTCTCTGGGGGTGAAGTGACGCGTTGATGCAGGATGAGATTTCTAAGCGTTGACCTCTGTGACTGAGAAGTGTTTGTCCTGCATCAGAATGTGTTCCGATAGTGAGTCAGAGATGACTCTAATCTCGGGGAATCATTCTCTCTTATTCAAGCTAATTTGAACAACAACACAGCAGTTTCTCTAAATCAGGCCGAGCTGATAATCCTGTTTCACAACTGTTAGCCCCTTTATAAGTAAAGCACTAAGGCTGTTGACCAACAGGCATCTGAGCTCTTTCTTCCATCCTTGTGTTGAAGTCATAGAAAGTGAATGAGAGGAGCTCTGTAACCTGTCGGTAATGTTTTCATCCTCTCTGCCCTTCAGGCCTGCTGCTGGCTTCACCTTATTCATGCATGTTTAGTCCTTGGGTGTCCGCCAGAGAAGAAAACATGAATTTACATTTATAAACCGTTTATTCAGTAAGGGCAAAAGAGATGTCTGCCATACAGTTCGGTGTAGGAGAAATGTCATCATATTATCTTATTTTCCCTCCTGCCCTGCTTTCCTCGCTGCCAAGTGTGAGAGTAAATCTGCTTAACGGTTTTTCCGCTGCGGCAGTGACACCGCATCCTGTTGCCCCATGCTTTTGGGTTTGGGTAGAGGATGGGGGTGGGGGTGGGGATTTGATATCAGTGTTAAACACACTTATGAAAGAGAGTGAGAGCCTGCAGAGGGGAGTTTGGAGTGAGTAATGACTGAGAATCACAGAAATTAGCAGCTAAGCCTGAATGTCCTCCGTCTGGACACTTTGATTCTCCGCATCTCAAGTCGTTCTTAAAGTCTGATGTGTGAAAACAACAGAAGGTTAAATATCGCCTGTCAGGTGACAATCCCTCAAAGCAGGCGGAGTCTCCAGAAACAGGAAGTAGTGGTCTGACCGGATATGACTAGTCAGGCTAGGAGACAAATTAGCAGCTAATTTTGGGGGCTTTGAAACAAACCCTTCTTTTAAAAGTCATACTGGTGCATCAGAATGCTATTCTTCATGGTTTTAAGCATTTAGAATAAGACCGTCAGCCGCTGCTGCAGGATGTAGAGTAGCAGAGTGTTTAGACGATGTTTGGTTAAACTAAACTGTCTAATGCTAATTAATCTAAATATAGAGGTTTACTAACAGCTAACATGAGCAGGGGTGCACATAACTGGTACACCAGTGTGCAAGTGCACCAGATGTCATGCATGCATACAAGAACTCTCTGCCCAAACGTGACTTTGCGGACCGACGCTTTCGCAGACCCGATGGCACAGAACGCACTCTGACGAGCTTCACATCCTGATGCGGTGCAGCAAATGAGTGCCTACATGGTCTCTGAAGCTTGTAGACACTAGAGGTTGAACGACTTGCTATTTTTACAAGTCGACTACCAAGTCATAAAAGTTGCGTCGACTAATCGCTGATGATGTCATACATACGGCGTATACAGGACGGTTTTATAAAACTTGACAGGCTTTATTGCAAAAACATATTTTAATGCTGACAACAAACAGCTGAGAGAGAGCAGTTGTTTTAGGAGCACTTTGGTTTTAGTATCAAGTCTTTAGACTAAAATACTGATTAGTTTTAGTCACATTTTAGTCAGGTTTATATGAAAAACAGTTTTAATCTGACACAATCTGACTAAAACTGTAGTTTTAGTCAGATTGTGACTGACTAAAACTGTAGTTTTAGTCAGATTGTGGTCTATTGTTCGGCCATAATCATAACAAAGACATTCGCTATTTAATGAATAAAATCACTCAAAGCTTGATAGCCGAGCCATTAGCTCGTTAGCTTAGCCGTTAGCACATCGGAGGTTTGAATAGCGCCGCGTTTTTAGTAAAACAAGAGATAAAAAAAGCAAAGACTCACCGTTAAGTTGATTAAATCAGGACAATCGATTGGCAAGGGCATCAAAAGCTGACAAGAAGTATTCTTTGAGTAAATATCCATTTTAATAGCGCAGCGCCAGACCGGAACACAAAGGAAATGGAACAAAACCCCTTCAAAATAAAAGTTCACGTGATCAGCGAAGAGTCGACCTTTGGTTTAAAAAGTCACCACAGCCCACAAAAGTTGACTTGTCGACTAGTTAGTGCAACCCCTAGTAGACACACATGTGCAGGACCAGCAACACACACGTGCACAGCACCTTTAACACACATGCAGCACCACTGATACACGCACAGCACCGGCGACACACACACCCCCAGACAAACTCGTGGTGACATGGTGGACACCAGACATCAGCCCCAGGTTCCTCAATGGAAAATGTGTCTGCACCACTGAATATATCTGGGAAGATAAACTGTCTCCCTACACTGTGATCCTCTACAAAAACACAATGGCATGGATGTGTTTATAGTAGTTTATTAGTCTGCTTTACAAAAAGCCAAAGAAAGGAATCACCAATAGACTCAGACTTTGAGGAATCAAAGTCAAGGTTGAAGCATCCATGACAGAATTTCTGAGGATATTTTTGATATAATTTTGTGTTATTTTAAATATTTTCTGCAGGAATTTCAGACTGACAGAACAGAGTCTGTTTTTCATTCTAGTTTGAATTAATTTCTGCTAAAGCATGTTAGCAGGTGTGCTTTTATCTTTATTATTTTGTTAAAGTACCATTTTTATTTCTTAATACCAGTTAAATGGCCCAGCATTTACTGATAAACATAAAAACTAAGCAAACTGTGCGTTGGATCTTTATACATGTAACATACCGGAGAGGTTTCATAACAAAGATGGCTCAGAAAAAAAGAAATCGGAAATCTGGACCATTCTTGGGCCCACATGTCTGCTCCGTATGTGGTGGGGGTGGAGGTGATGAGGAGGTGCATCTCTCACCACGAAGCACTCATCTGCTGTTGTTACGGAGACAGCAAGCCTTTTGTTTTGACTCATCACTACCTCTCTGCTGAAAGGATTTCTTTTAGGGTAATATTCCACTCTGATCTTCTACACAGGATTTGATTTATTAGTGTTTGAACACTCGTCTCTAATGCCGCCTCGCTGGGTTCAAATGAAGACGAAGTTGAGATTCTTCCCTGTTAGAAGGTGTTGTTGTGTTTATTGAACTTTATTTCATCTAAAGCTGCAGACGAACATCACTCTGAATGTAAACCTCTGTAGTTTTAAATAACTAGCTTTACTAAGCAGGCTGTGAATTTCCCAGAATGCAACAGAGACAGAATACACTTGAAATGAGAAGTGATGACCTGAAACGATGACTAACATGGCTGAGGAGAGAAGACACGTCACAGACTGCTGCCAGGTCACAAGTGACATGATGCGCTCCCTGACCCAAACTACACCTGACGTGGAACCACAAAGAACTACACAGAACCACGCAGGAACCACACAGGAAAAACATGGAACCACAAAGAACTGTTAAGAGTTCATTTACGGATGGACCCTGGAGCGAACACAGACAACGGTGGAAACTGGAGGTAAGTGAAAAACAAATGTTTTATTGAATATTATGGGTGCTGGTGCTGGAGGTGTGGACCTTGGGAGGCCCTAGCGTCCCGGACGGAACCGTACGCCACCTCACTGCAGGGAGGAGAGGAGAGTGAGCACAGGCAGGGGAACACTGAATGAGTGGGTGATGATGGAACGGAAAAGTCTTACTGTGAGTTGTGGATGAGGTGTTGGAGCTGGCGACCGACAGGGAGACAGGCAGTGGTGCTGGTGATGGAGGTGTGGACCTTGGGAGGCCCTAGCGTCCCGGACGGAACCGTACGCCACCTCACTGCAGGGAGGAGAGGAGAGTGAGCACAGGCAGGGGAACACTGAATGAGTGGGTGATGATGGAACGGAAAAGTCTTACTGTGAGTTGTGGATGAGGTGTTGGAGCTGGCGACCGACAGGGAGACAGGCAGTGGTGCTGGTGATGGAGGTGTGGACCTTGGGAGGCCCTAGCGTCCCGGACGGAACCGTACGCCACCTCATGCGAGTAGTGTGAGGAGGGGGTGTCGGAGCCAGCGACCGGCAGGGTGACAGACAGGCAGGCAGGTGGATCAGAGGATGATGATGATGAAAGGGCAGCCAGGGAGACCAGGAGGAGCGGAGACGAGGGAGGAGTGACCGGCTGGAGATCCAGGTATAATGGCAGCAGACCGGAGCAGGAGCAGGAGGACGGGAACCAGGACGAAGCGCACAGGGGTTGTGGACAAAATGAACTGGCGTTCATCTTCTGGCCGGCTGGTGGTTTTATGTGGTGCTGATGAGCCGAGTGGTGACAGCTGTGATGAGCCGAGTGGTTGCAGCTGTGGGTGGTTAGTGGAGCTGAGGGTGATGAGGGAGGAGATCCTGCTGATAGGGAGGAGGAGGTGTGCCCGCTGGGGCTCAGGATATGACAAGAACTACACAGAACCACGCAGGAACCACGCAGGAACCACACAGGAAAAACATGGAACCACAAAGAACTACACAGAACCACGCAGGAACCACAGGAACAACATCAAACCACACAGAACCATGCAGGAACCACACAGGAAAAACATGGAACCACAAAGAACTACACGGAACCACACAGGAACATCATGAAACCACAAAGAACTGCACAGGAACCACACAAGAACAACATGAAACTACACAGGAACAACATGAAACCATATAGAACCACACAGGGACAACATGGATCCACACAGGAACAACATGGAACCACACAGAACAACATGAAACCACACAGGAACATCATGAAACCACAAAGAACTGCACAGAACCACGCAGGAGCCACAGGAACAACATGAAACAACACAGAACCACACAGGAACACCATAAAACCACAGGGAACCACACAAGAACAATATGGAACCACACAGAACCACACAGGAACAACGCGGAACCACACAGGAACACCATAAAACCACACAGAACCACATAGGAACCACACAAAACAATATGAAATCACACGGAACCACACAGGAACAACATGGAACCACACGGAACCACACAGGAACAACATGGAACCACACGGAACCACACAGGAACACGATGGAATCACACAGAACCACACAGGAACCACATGGAACCACACAGAACAATATGAAACCACACAGAACCACACAGAAAAAAACATGGAACCACACAGGAACAACATGAAACCACACAAAACCACACAGGAACCACATGGAACCACACGGAACCACACAGGAACCTCACAGGAACAACATGAAACCACACAAAACCACACAGGAACCAGATGGAACCACAGGAACCAGTAGCCTCTGTTACTCTGTGATGTCATATTTACTAAACATTTTAAATGTCAGAGATAAGCCTGAATTTAGACCTGTTCTTTGTAAGAAGTTATTCTAATACACAGTACACAGAATACTATCTGGTGTACACAGAATACTATCTGGTGCACACAGAATACTATCTGGTGCACACAGAATACTATCTGGTGTACACAGAATACTATCTGGTGTACACAGAATACTATCTGGTGCACACAGAATACTATCTGGTGCACACAGAATACTATCTGGTGTACACAGAATACTATCTGGTGCACACAGAATACTATCTGGTGCACACAGAATACTATCTGGTGTACACAGAATACTATCTGGTGCACACAGAATACTATCTGGTGCACACAGAATACTATCTGGTGTAAACAGAATACTATCTGGTGTAAACAGAATACTATCTGGTGCACACAGAATACTATCTGGTGCACACAGAATACTATCTGGTG
>SSNR01000271.1:318016-333080 GCA_006937965.1 Callopanchax toddi | reverse complement strand
ACACAGAATACTATCTGGTGCACACAGAATACTATCTGGTGCACACAGAATACTATCTGGTGTAAACAGAATACTATCTGGTGTAAACAGAATACTATCTGGTGCACACAGAATACTATCTGGTGCACACAGAATACTATCTGGTGTAGACAGATTACTATCTGGTGCACACAGAATACTATCTGGTGTACACAGAATACTATCTGGTGCACACGGAATACTATCTGGTGCACACAGAATACTATCTGGTGTACACAGAATACTATCTGGTGTACACAGAATACTATCTGGTGCACACAGAATACTATCTGGTGCACACAGAATACTATCTAGTGCGCACAGAATACTATCTGGTGTGCACAGAATACTATCTGGTGCACACAGAATACTATCTGGTGCACACAGAATACTATCTGGTGCACACAGAATACTATCTGGTGCACACAGAATACTATCTGGTGCACACAGAATACTATCTGGTGTACACAGAATACTATCTGGTGTACACAGAATACTATCTGGTGCACACAGAATACTATCTGGTGCACACAGAATACTATCTGGTGTACACAGAATACTATCTGGTGCACACAGAATACTATCTGGTGCACACAGAATACTATCTGGTGCACACACAATACTATCTGGTGCACACACAATACTATCTGGTGCACACAGAATACTATCTGGTGTACACAGAATACTATCTGGTGTAGACAGAATACTATCTGGTGCACACAGAATACTATCTGGTGTACACAGAATACTATCTGGTGTACACAGAATACTATCTGGTGTACACAGAATACTATCTGGTGCACACAGAATACTATCTGGTGTACACAGAATACTATCTGGTGTACACAGATGTTACGGGTGGCTGTCTTGTGAGGAGGAGGAGCTTCCCAGTCTGCCCTGATCTGCTGTCCTTACCTGATCAGCACCAAGGACAGCGACAGAGCAGGCTGGCTCCTACACTCCCTCCAGTTCAGCACTCTGGACAGCGCCACGCCGGTCTCCCAGCAGCTGCTGGTAATCAGCCTGATCAGTCCACCTTAGAATATAAAAGCCCAGGCTGCCAGATAGACGGGGGACTCAGAGCGGTACGGATTTCCTCGAGTTAGCTGTGGATTCACAGACCCTATAGGTGACTTATTAGCGGTGTATTTAGTGTTCTTAGAAGAACTTTAGTAATGCAGGATTCTGCTTCTCGTTAAAGAGCTTTTTGTTTGCCTTTAGTATTCCGTACTCGTAATCAAAGCATCCTTAGTTAATTTTTGAAAACATCTTTAGTTTAGTTTAACATAATATTAAAATAGTGATTTAGGTTTAGCTGTATTTTCCTGGGTTCTAGATTTTTTTCTCCCCAGCGTTTTGTGTTTGTTTATCCTCCCGTTCTTTAGTTGAAGAGAGCTTTAGTTTATTTTAGAAACTCCTTTAGTTCAGCAGTGCCTCTTCCTGCTCGTTTTTTCCTCTAGAGAATGAAAATAAACATCTTTGTTAAACCTTTACAACCTTGTCTGGAGCACTTTTGTGTTAGACCCCTTTTGTTACTCCTAGACCTTTAGAGGGGTCATAACAGAATACTATCTGGTGTACACAGGGTACTATCTGCATTACATGAGGTAGTATCTGGTGAGCAGAAGACAGTGATCTAATTTTTCTCCTGTGTCTCTCAGAGGCTCAGATTTCAAGTTAAACTTAAAACAACCTTTTATCAAAGAAGCCATCAAACTGGTTAACAGTTATTATTAAAACAATGAAGACCTGAAAAGTAGAATTCTTGGTGGAGTTTTATTTATTTTAATAATAAATGTGAGTATAGAAATGCTACTTTAAATGTGTATTTGTGTTTTGTTTAGTTATAAACTTTGAGATAATTTAGTTTAATGGCATTTAGCATCGGAGTTTGCATGTTCTCCCCGTGCGTGCGTGGGTTTCCTCCGGGTACTCCGGTTTCCTCCCACAGTCCAAAGACATGACTGTCAGGCTAATTGGGCTGGTAACTTGTCCTTAGGTGTGAGTGGGTGTGTGGTTGTTTGTCTCGTTCGTCTCTGTGTGGCCCTGCGATGGACTGGCGACCTGTCCAGGGTGTCCCCCGCCTCTCGCCCCTTGACCGCTGGAGATAGGCACCAGCTGCCCCGTGACCCTCTGTGGAGGAATAAGCGGCTACAGAAAATGGATGGATGGATGGATGGATGGCATTTAGCATCTTGATTTTTAATTCATATATTTTATTTCTCCTGTCCTCTGCAGTGCATCGTTTGATTCTTTTTGCACAATGCAGCACATTTAAATCCACAGTTACCTTCTGCTTGAGTCAACAAGAAAAACACCTTCAAAGAAAAAAACACTAGTTTATTTAAATCATCACAATAAACACAGCGGTCTTCTTGCTGCATTAGATGGATCTATTCATGATCGTATAATCATCCTGCTGATGAATCCACATGTAGGGATCATTTTAATTGATTTGATTTGATTATTTGATTATTTTGTAACAGAAACAGCTGAAATTCAAAGTTTTAGGAAGTGAAACTATGAAAGAAAAAAAATCAGACATAAAAAATGAAAACATTTAAAAAGAGGCTGAGATTTTATTCCCACAAAAGGATTAACAATACAATAATAATAGCAATAATTTAATTTACTGAGCAGTAACTGGAACACTCGACAAAACAATACTTTCTCAACCCTAGAATTTAATTAGAGGATTTAAAATGATTTATTTGGTTGCTTTTTTCAATTTTATTCTCATGTAGTAACTCAGGTCTAATGAAGTGACCATTTATGGTTCCTGTAGTAAAAATAAATGCATACAAAGTATTTCTAGGAATAAACCACGTGCTAATAACAGATCGTTTGTCCTAAAAACACAGCAGAGCCAGAGCTGCAGTGGAGTCGTTTTCGACGTCGGTGGAACTGATCAGATACGAGTCCTCGCCCAGTAAAGGGTTAAGCCAACATCTCAGGACCATCTCTGACTCATGTGGCTGTTGTTTCATTTCACAGCTGACAAACTGAAAAGTGCATTCTAAAAACTAACGAGTGGAAGTTTCTGGTGTTAGAGTTTACTCATGGAGCTAGGGTCAGAGCTGAACCCACATTCAGACTCTAGAGGGGATTGGTTTGGGAGAATCCAGAAGGTCTTCCTCTCATGACTGTTCTCACATTTAGACGACATACACGAAGCCTGAGAGCGGACTCAAAGAGAGAAGCCTGTAAATCTCCCCGACACATCTTCAGCTTCGAGCAGTCTGATAGAATTCTGCTTTAGTAAGCTCTAACCGCTGCTGGTTCACTTTGCTGTGCCACACTTCCCTCTGCAGGCACAAAGGGAGACCTCCATGCAGGATGGTTTGTTTTCCCCATCTCTGCTCTGAGGTAAAAGACTGAATGCTGCTTCTCTTTATAGGCTGCTGCTTTGTGTGAAGGAAACAAATGTAGAGCTGGGAGAATCACCAGTTCTTTGAAGCAATGTCTTGAATCCCTGCTGCTCATTGTTGCATGTTTTTGAACAGTAAATTACCTTAATTTTAATTCAACTTCAAAGCATCTAAACACATCAAACTGCAGAGGATTTACTGTTAAAGACGAGGTGATTGTCTCAACAAAGAGCCGCCTCGTGCTTTAGATTCAGCAGGCTGTCAAACAGACAGTGAAACATCTTCTTCACTTCTCCTCTATTATCTGTTCTTCTTGCAAAGCTGCAGGTCGAACTGCAGTGTTTCCCACAAGTGTTCATATCAGTGAGTATTAGACACATCCTCCTGACTGGAGCGATGTGAGACACGCACCGCTGTTGACTGAGGTGTCAATCCGATAGTGCCGGCAGGCTCGCTGTCTCCTTCCTCTCTTCGTCTTGGCCTCAAGTTTAATTGTGTTTTGCAGCACCAGTGTCAGGCAGAAACAGATGTCTACATTTTCAGACCAGCGTTTTAGACTCATGAAAATATAAAGACCCCAGAGTCTTTTATTTGTTCAGGTGGATTCCCTTCCACAGTCAGTCACAACAGCGAGCAGCAGCGTTATTGACTGAGCGTGTCAGAGGAGCAGCAGAGGTGAGCCTGGCTGCTGAGGGAAAACTCTGATTCTTTGACTAGCAGCGTAAGGCTCCAGGGCACCAGCAGCTCAGGGACACTTTATTGATTCCCAGACGGGAAGCCGAGGTTTTGCATGTGGGCCTCTGTAGGAGGTGAGACTGGGCTAAGCTCTAAAGTACTTCCCTCTGGAGCTGCTGCAGGATCAGCAGCTCTTTTCTCTGAATATATCTTTCTATAAACTCTTTTGCTTGACTGGACTGACGTGTTGTGTTCCTGTTTCAAATGGTATTGAATTATTTCCAATCTGTCCACACAGACTAAAGAATAAATCCCTGTGTTTTCTGCTAACTAGGTGACATTATGTTGAGCCAGGATTTAGACACATCCAGAGAACAGCAGGTCAGTGGCTCAGTGCAGCAGATTTACACAATTAGACCAAGTGGGTCAAATTATTCAACTAAAGTTAGATTCAGTGATTTAGTGGTTTTCTTTATGCCCCCACCAAAATGTGCAACTTAATATCAAAGTACATAAATGAGACAACTTTTATGGGACATTCTAGAAGAAGTCAATGCAACTACTGCCTGGAAATCTGAAATCAACTCTAAGAAAAGGATCTGAGACATGTTTAAACTGGAGGACGTGTGTAGAGGACAAAGATCTAAAGAAAAGTTAATGCTGCTGCCAGTGGCTTATTAGATTCACCATGGTAACCACTATATGCTCATAAGGGATTAGCACACAACAGTGTGCAGTCTATCACTCTGTCACAGTAAACTCAATGCGAGTTTTACAGCAGTGAGACCCAGGTGGTGGGAGCAGGACGAGTTTCTCTGAAAAAGAATTAAACAGTTTAGAGTATTGGGACATGTAGTTAAGTGATAAATGTCCTGTACTTATAGAGCACGTTCTAGAATGTTCTACACTCCCCAAAGTGCTGTACAACACATCAGTCACTCACACACTGGTGGTGATCAACTACACTGTAGCCTCAGCGGTCCTGGGGGAAGCTGACAGAGGTGGAGATGCAACACCAGGTCCCTCTGACCTCCACCAGGTCCCTCTGACCACCACCAGGTCCCTCTGACCACCACCAGGTCCCTCTGACCACCACCAGGTCCCTCTGACCACCACCAGGTCCCTCTGACCACCACCAGGTCCCTCTGACCACCACCAGGTCCCTCTGATCACCACCAGGTCCCTCTGATCACCACCAGGTCCCTCTAACCACCAGGTCCCTCTGACCACCACCTGGTCCCTCTGACCACCACCAGGTCCCTCTGACCACCACCTGGTCCCTCTGACCACCACCAGGTCCCTCTGACCACCACCAGGTCCCTCTGACCACCACCAGGTCCCTCTGACCACCACCAGGTCCCTCTGACCACCACCAGGTCCCTCTGACCACCACCAGGTCCCTCTGACCACCACCAGGTCCCTCTGATCACCACCAGGTCCCTCTAACCACCAGGTCCCTCTGACCACCACCAGGTCCCTCTGACCACCACCAGGTCCCTCCACCATTGACATTGCGTGGTGGACCTGTTAGGACAGGTCTGGGGTCTGTATCCAGCCCTGAGGCTCTGCTGTAGTGCATCCTGCTCCTGCAGCTCCTCATCCTGGAGTACCAGGGGAGGATTCAGCCCCTGAGCCTCCTGCTGAGTACCCCTACTGTACTTTATGTTTTCATGTATAATTTGCATTTCCTTTGTGTAGTGTATTTTTTTTCAAATCTGACAAAGATTTTGACAAAATCACAAACAGGATAGTAATTTGTGTGTTTCAGTTCTCATGTATTGGAACCCTTAAAAGAATAATTTCATAAATACCCCAACATAAATCATAACAACACCATGATATCTGCCATGTTAGGTGAGAAAAGCTAAATGTTCTCAACAGACAGTTAGTCTTCTCACCAAAACAGCTGGAAGTCAACAATCAGACAAGTTGTTCTTAAAGCTGCTCCTGTTTGAGGTAATCACCCAACACAATGTGAAACCACACTACACATGGACATGGAAGTGACAGGACAGGGTCAGACCTGCAGGGCTGTACGACATAATTACTGCTCACTTCATTCCTGACTGTCATCATCTGTAGTTCAGAGGTAAAGGGCACAGTCACAGTGCAAGGTCCAACTGCAGTTCAATTAAAGCAATTACCTACAGCGACTAATTCAAAGCAAACAAAGCAGGTTCAGGAGGAACAGAACTACACCTGAAAAGAGCCGGCATGTAGCGGAGCGGACGGGACAGACAGGACGATGATGAGGCTGTGGCAAAAACACGTAGAGGAAATGATGCTGAGAACAAGAGCAGCAGAAGGAAAACAGGCTTAAACACAACTAGAAACATGAGGACGAGCATAAATAAAACCCAGGAAGAAGAAACCAAACCCAGCCCACAGTCATGACTCTGCCTTATGAAGACAAATGTCCATGTGTTTTTATCTCTGTGATTCCAGACGTCCAACCAGGTGTGTCTGGGACAATAGGAGGACTGGCATGGAAACATAGTGAGCTCAAAAATCAATATATATATTTTTTTTGCAGGAATTTGCCACATTCCTGCAAAACATTGGTTTGCCATTTGGGTTTAAATCTACCCCACCCCCCACTTTGTGATTATTTTCCTGGGGACTCTGCAGCGAGTACGCACTTAGAGCTGATGTACTTTGCTCTGGGTAAAGGAAACCCTGCTGTAATAAACCTGTTGTAGGGAACATAATGGAACAATCTTCAGGCCTGGTTCTAAGCCTGATGTCAGTATCCAGAGGCTGCTGGACCTGCTATGATCAGAACTGAAGGTCCATGAAATGTAGAAAAGGGCACGTTCTTGGCTCAGGGCCTGGCCACACACTGAGCCCTCAGGCCAAGGGCCCCAAGTGTGTGTGTGTGTGTGTGTGTGTGCCAGTTCACCTCCACATAATGTTCCACACACATTCTAAATTGGCTGCACACTGTTTTGTCATTATGATGAAATGAGCCCTGATTGCCCAGCGCTTTGCCAGGTAAAATAAATTTGTTATTCCATTACAGCATGATTGACTGGGCTGCCTAAAGGTAAATTTAAAAAAAAAAAGAAGTCTTTAGCATCACGGGGTTTGCCAAAGGCCTTTCTGGCTCCATTCAAACATTTTTTGCCAAGTGACAGGATGGCTGCCAGTTTCCACAGCAATCTCCGCCACCTGTGATGGATGGCCCAGTGGGTTAGGCTACACAAACGCAGCTGTGATTGCACAGAGCCATAATGGAGGAATGAGGGGGGACCTGTGAGCTGCAGATAGACAAAGGTTTGAGAAGCTTTCATTTGCTTTGAGCAGAAATATTGAGAGCAGATTCAAAGCTCTGAAACTGGAGAAAATTAGTTGCGGTCAACCTTAACTGCCCTAGTTTGCTCTGTTCGCTGACAGAGAAATAATGGAAGAAAAACTTTATTTTTTTTACCTTTAGCCAAGCAGAACCCAAACCAGGGTTATCACACTGAATGTGGCAATTAAAGGAACAGGACAGTTGATTTTAAATGACTGTTTCCTCTCATGACCCTTTGCACCTATAACACCTGAACATGTGGCTTCACCATATTGGTTGGTAACAGTGGATTACGGGAGTATTGCGTGGAGAGCAAAAGTGATGACTGAGGCTTTTTTTTTGCCAGTTTAGCCTGTCTCCTAGTAGTTCAAGACCAGTTCACTTGTGGGAAGGTTTAACACACCTACTGTAGGTAGGGCTCATAGAGAGCAGCATTTACAAACGTTAATAGTTAGCTAGCTTACAAACGCTCACACCAGACGAGATGTGTGTGTGTGTGTGTGGCAAAGCTCATCATGCTAAATAAATAACTTAATTTTTACATTTGGAATCCTACATTGGAAAAATATTTTTATAATAAATAATTATCTCGCAATTCACTATAGAGGACAGTGACACACGTCCTACATGGTGAAATAAAGGATTATCACTACAAACACGTCACCTTTATCATTTCAGGTCCGTCACAGTTCGCCCGTCTTCCTCCAGAAATAGAAGAACGTTAATCTTACTCGGTAAAACGTGTTCGAAACACTCTGAGGGATGCTGATTCGTTACCGCTGCGGATCTTCTCCGTTTTTGGTCTCATCAAAGTTTTAAAAAATGACAAGTTAAGTTTACAACCATACTGCAAACTACTTCCATTTTATTGTGAAATCAACTAAATAAAAGACTACGAACTGGCTTGTTTCGACTAGCTTCCCAGGAGTTTCTCCATGTGTAAACAGTTCTCTGCCAGTGGCTAAGGGGGTGGTACTGTGATGTCACATACAAAGGGTCAATATTTGGCAGGTTTATCTCTTTTACCATATTTGGTCTCTATTTTTGGATGTATCCAAAGTAGAAACACTGAAATCTTAACACATCCGTTTGTTTCTGAGAATGTAACCATCACACAGATTTTAGGAGCAGAACTCTGTTTGTAGTGGTTCTGGATGATGAGGTTCAGATCCTGGAGCAGGCTGAGCCTCAGAAGGAATCACAGCTGTTATAAAAGAAAATCACTGAAATCAAACTGACGCAAATACAGCAAGACTACTGATTACATCATTACCGGCAAAGTAGCCACAATGAAATCTTTTTATTATATTAAAATTACAAATTATTGACTTTTCTGTCAAATTTTTAAAAAGTCATCACTCCATTCTGAACCTACAATACTACACACACTATAACCTGCTCTGTAGACAGCCTGACCCCAAATGGTTCATTATTTCTCTCACTAGCAACTAGTAGTGGGACTCAATTAAAACAATTTATCGAATTAATTACAGACTTTTTAATTAATTCATCGCAATTAATTGCATTTTAAACTAACAGTAAATTTGCCCTTAAAGCTACTGTTTTTATTTAAAATCATTTTAGTGGGGACAGATTCAAATACTAGACCTGAACTTTAATATTATAAACTCAAGCTCATTTAATTTCTGGGGGAAAAAAAAAAACATTTAAATTGCACTTCAGTTCAAAACATTAGAAAAACATCCAAACAGCCCTGACTAAAACTGGACAGACCCTAAAGTACAGAACTTTATGATTTCATTCATTTATTTTAAGCACATTTTCAGAAGGGTATCATTTTTAAGTAATAATAATCAAATATTTATACTACGTGGAAACACCCTGTATGAGTGAATCTGTGTTCAAACTGAGTCAACAGCTCTGCCTCGTTTTTAATGTGGGAAGGAACTGAGTCGGGTCTCTATCTGAACCGGACCGTACGGTGAGGAGGGGGCAGGAAGAAATCTAGAGACTAACAACCGTCCAATTTCAACACTGAATACTTTGGGTTTTCGCGCTGTAAGGAGCAGAGAGTCGAGGTTACTGACCTGCTGATCCTGCAGCCTCTGGCAGACACACAGCCCGCATCAAGCTCTGATCTGTGTCGCGGTTGGAGGATATTGTGCTGACAGTTCTCCACCTTGCTTCAAATGCAAGCTAATTAATTGCGTTAATTTTCTAAAGGCGTTATTTTGTTCCAATTTAATTAATCAAAATGAACGCGTTAAAGTCCCACCCCTATTAGCAACACATACTCATGAAATTCATAGTATGTATTTTAGAGCTAGGAGTTAGAGAGATGCTGGTTTTTTGTCCTTCACTCTCAGTTCCCTGCTTTTGACCCATCCTTATTTAAGGAGCAGTAGATTGTCATTTTAGGACGGCGTCTGGGGGAAACCTGGGGATCAGGTGTGCTGCATTCCCATAACGCTTTATCAAGTCCACCACTTCAAAGTGCTTAATTCACCCATTCATACACACATTCACTGGCTGATGGCGGTGAGATACATTGTTGCCGTAGAAGTAAAGCTTCCATGCACCAGGCTCCACCAGACCCTCTGACCAGCAGGTAATGGGTGAAGTGCCTTGTGTCATGTTTGGTTTAGACGGACCCTGGAGCGAACACAATGGATGAACTTGAGGGTAGGTAAAAAGGATTTTATTATTTGTTACAGGAGAAAAGTGATGTTTGATCCGAATGGTCCAGAATGGTTAGGTACTGGTTGCTCCGCTGGGAGAGAGGAGAGGAGAGTGAACCACGGAGATGATAATAGGCATTTTGCAGATGATGATACTAGGAAGGTCTTACTGTTTGAAGAGAGGCTGAGTGCATGGAGGGGAATAGATCAGCCCTGGGTCCAGGCAGGGGGGTGAGGAGACGGAGGCTGGTTGGGCAGCAGACTGGCAGGAAGGCAGGCAGGCAGGATGGTATGGATCTGGAGGAGGATGATGAGGTCAGCGCCGAGGAGGATAAACTAGTAGAAGAAACGTAGCAGGAGATAAGAATGAGCATAGGTCACAAGTAGAGGAGACAAGCCAATAGTTACCACTCAGAAATAGTGGACGCTCTGGCGCTGATCCTCTCTCCAACTGCTCCTTTTATGCTCCACAGCTGATTAGGCCTGATGAGTAGCAGCTGTGGTCATCTGCCTGTCGAACCCTGCTAATGAGGAGGAGAAACACATGGAGGCTGCCTGCAGGCCTCAGGACATGACAGTACCCCCCCCCCTCAACGGACGCCCCCAGGCGGACGAGCGGAGGAGGACTGAGCGGACAGCTCGAAGTCGGAGATGAGATCAGGATCCAAGATGAAGGAGCGAGGAACCCAGGAGCGTTCCTCGGGACCACAGCCCTCCCAGTCCAGCAGGTACTGGACGCCGCGTCCACGACGCCGGGAAGAGATGATGCGGCGAACGGTGTAGGCAGGATGGCCGTCGATGTCCCGAACTGGGGGAGGTGACACAGCAGGAGGACCAAGAGGACTAGACCGGACAGGTTTGACCTGGGAAACGTGGAAGGTAGGGTGAACCCTGAGATGGGAAGGCAGAGTGAGGCGCACAGCAGTGGGACTGAGGACGGCCTCGATGGTAAAGGGTCCCAGGAAGCGGGGAGACAACTTCCGGGAGCAGCCTTTTAGGGGGAAATCCCTGGAGGACAACCACACCTTCTGGCCTGGGGCGTAGACCGGGGCTGGAACGCGTCGCCTGTCTGCGATAAGTTTGTTCCGGGCGGAGGTGCGCTGAAGAGCAGCACGAGTCTGATCCCAAATCCGGCGGCACCTAGTGAGGTGTGAACGGACGGAAGGCAGGACTGTATCAGGGAAAGTGGAAGGAAGGAGGGAAGGTTGGAAACCCAGGGAAGCCTCAAAGGGAGAGAGACCTGAGGCGGCAGAGACATGAGAGTTATGTGCATATTCAACCCAAATCAGATGTTTACTCCAAGTGGTAGGATTAGTGGAACACAAACAGCGAAGCATGTTCTCAACTTCTTGATTGAGGCGTTCACACTGGCCGTTTGTCTGCGGATGGTAGCCGGATGTAAGCTGAGACTTGGCGCCCAACAGGGAGCAGAACTCCCTCCAGACTCGGGAAACGAACTGCGGGCCTCGGTCCGACAGGATCTCGGTGGGGATCCCATGGAGTCTGAAGACGTGCTGGATGAGTAGACGGGCAGTGACTGCAGCAGAAGGAAGTCTGGACAGGGCAATGAGATGACAAGATTTGGAGAAACGATCAATGATAGTGAGGATGACTGACCTGTGGTTCGACACTGGGAGACCGGTGACAAAGTCCATGGCTATGTGGGACCAGGGACGACTAGGAATGGAGAGTGGTTGGAGAAGACCAGACGGAGGGCGATGAGAGGACTTGCTTTTAGCACATATGGTGCATGCCAGGACATAGTCTGTGACATCTTTGTTGAGAGACGGCCACCAGAAATAACGGCGTAAGAACCCGATGGTTCGGCTGGCGCCTGGGTGGCATGAGAAACGGGAGGAGTGACCCCATTGCAAGACAGCCAGACGAGTCGTGGTGGGAACGAAAAGGCGTCCTGGAGGTCCGCCTCCTGGATCTGGATCCTGCTGTTGAGCGGCCCTGACTCGGTTCTCCAGATCCCAGGTGAGAGCTCCGACGGTGCAGGTCTTGGGGAGAATAGTTTCTGGACCCTCGGGGAAACTGTCGGGAGAAAACTGCCGAGAGAGAGCGTCAGGCTTAATGTTTCTAGTACCTAGCCGGTAGGTGATGAGAAAGTTGAATCTTGAGAAGAATAGGGACCATCGGGACTGTCTGGGGTTTAAACGTTTGGCGGTTCGTAAGTACTCCAAGTTCTTGTGATCCGTCCATATAGTAATGGGATGTTCCGTGCCTTCGAGCCAGTGCCTCCACTCCTCCAAAGCCAGTTTGATGGCTAGTAGTTCCCTGTCTCCGATGTCATAATTGCATTCTGCGGAGGTGAAACGTTTTGAGAAGAATGCACAGGGGTGTAGTTTACCGTCAGTGGAAGTCCGTTGAGAAAGGACGGCTCCGGCTCCATTATCCGATGCGTCTACCTCCAGGATGTATTGGGCGGACGGGTCAGGGTAGGAGAGGATGGGAGCTGTGGAGAAACGATCTTTCAGAAAGGAGAAGGCTTTCTCAGCGTCTGGACCCCAGTTGAACTCCCTTTTAGTGGAGGTAAGGGCTGTAAGGGGAGCTGCAATGAGACTGTAGTTGCGTATAAAACGCCTGTAAAAGTTGGCGAATCCTAGGAAACGTTGAAGCTGCTTACGTGTCTCTGGTCTGGGCCAGTCCTGCACTGCCTTTACCTTTTCTGGGTTGGTCTGAACCTGTCCCCCACCGAAGACGTGTCCCAAGAAGGTGATGGAGTCTCTATGGAACTCGCATTTCTCTGCCTTGACAAACAGTCTGTTTTCCAGGAGGCGCTGTAAGACCAAAGCCACGTGGCGCTTGTGTTACTGAAGACTGGAGGAAAAGATCAGAATGTCATCCAAGTAAGCAAAGACAAAAATATTTAGGTAGTCTCTGAGGATGTCATTGACTAGGTTTTGAAAAACCGCTGGGGCATTGGTTAACCCAAATGGCATAACTAGGTACTCGAAGTGACCTATAGGGGTTTTGAATGCCGTCTTCCATTCATCACCTTCCCGTATGCGTACCAGATGGTAAGCATTACGAAGGTCCAGTTTGGTGAAAATGGTGGAACCTAGGACAGGTTCAAAGGCAGAGGTGAGTAAGGGAAGGGAGTATTTGTTTTTTACAGTTATTTGGTTCAAACCCCGGTAATCAATGCAGGGTCGGAGTGACCCGTCCTTCTTACCCACGAAGAAGAATCCTGCACCCACGGGAGAGGAAGAAGGACGTATGATGCCGGCGTGTAGAGACTCTGCAATGTAGGTTTCCATAGCCGTTCGTTCAGGCCGAGACAGGTTATAAAGGCGTCCTGAAGGAAGGGGAGCGCCAGGGAGTAAATCGATAGCACAATCATACGGTCTGTGAGGAGGCAGAGACATGGCGAGGTCTTTGCTAAATACTTGCTTGAGATGATGGTACTCAGTGAGTATGAGATCAAGTTCGGGAGGTGGAGCGGACTGAGACTGAGCAGGTATACTGGATGGAACAGCAGAGCGTAAGCAGGTGGCCATGCAACGAGAACTCCAGGCCTCAATGCGAGATTCAGCCCAATTGATATGTGGGTTGTGTAGTTTTAGCCAGGGGTGCCCCAGGACCACAGGAGAGCCGTTAGTAGGAAAAACCAGGAAAACCAGATCTTCTTGATGGTTCCCGGAGGTGGTAATGGATATGGGGCTGGTCTGATGAGTTATGGTCTCCATAGGACGGCCGTTCATGGCTGAGACGTGTATGGGGGATTCTAATTGTTGGACAGGAATGGAATGTTGGGAGACTACACCAGGACTGATTAGATTCTGTTCTGATCCAGAATCCACAAGAACTTCAACAGGGACCCTGGTATGGGGGATCTGAAGGATGGCATCTAGAGCGAGACGGGGTCTGTTACTGCAACCACCCACCAGTAATCCCCGTTCTACTGATGGGTTGGGCCTTTTGGGCGAACTGGACAAACAGGGATTTGGTGTGAGGGACTGCCACAATAGAGACAAGAGCCAGAGACTAACGTGCGTCTTCTTTCTTCTGGGGTGAGATGAGCCCGGCCCAGTTGCATGGGTTCTGGTTGAGTATGGTCGGAGTTTCGGATGGGAATGTGTCCAGGAGAGACCAAAGCAACAGGGGGAGGTAGAGCGGGTGTGTTAAGGGGAGTACTTCTCCGCTCCTTGGCTCTCTCACGGATCCTGGTGTCGATACGACCAGCCAGGTCGATGAGGTCCTCCAGAGACGCGGGGGAATCTCTGCAGGCAATTTCATCTTTTATCCTGTCGTTAATGGCGTTCCAAAAGGCTCCTTTGAGTGCCACCATGTCCCATCCAGAGGCAGCAGCAGCAGTCCGGAACTCGATGATGAAGTCATCCATAGACCAGTTCCCCTGCTTAAGTCTCCACATGTCCCCAGCTGCTTGCTCAGGATTAGTCTTGAGGGAGAAGGTCTGTTTGAAAAGAACCAGAAACTGGTCATATGTATACAGATGCAATGTTTCAGGGGTAATTACCGACTCCAGCCACTGGAGGGCTCTGTCACGGAGGAGGCTGGATATGAACGCTATTTTGCGTCTGTCATTGGAGAATTTCCGGGGTGCTTGTTGGAAGACTAGGGAACACTGGAGAAGAAAACCTCGAGCACGACTGACCTCGCCGGTGAAAAAAGCGGGAGTAGGGAAATCAGCATCAGGCAGATCCGACGGAGGAGCTGGATTAGTAGTGGCAACAGCAGTCGGCGCGGGATTAGCTGCGGGTGACACAGAGGGTTCAGGAGAAGGAACAGGAAGACGACTTAATACCTGTTGGAGTGTTTGTTGGATGGAGTCCACAGTTTGGCTCTGGGATTGGAGCTGTTGAGCCATATGTTGGAGTATGGTGTCATGGCGACCCAGGAGAATGCCCTGTTCGCTTACGGCTGAGCGGAGCTGTGTCGCAGGGTCCTGTGGGCCAGAGCGTTCTGTCATGTTTGGTTTAGACGGACCCTGGAGCGAACACAATGGATGAACTTGAGGGTAGGTAAAAAGGATTTTATTATTTGTTACAGGAGAAAAGTGATGTTTGATCCGAATGGTCCAGAATGGTTAGGTACTGGTTGCTCCG
>SSNR01000271.1:296532-311754 GCA_006937965.1 Callopanchax toddi | reverse complement strand
CCGCAGTTTGCCCCAAAATGAACCGGCTTCATCTACTTTTTTATGCTTTGATTGTGCTAATTTGTGTTGTTAAAAATTTAGTTTGTACTGCTATGGATTTTAAGATTTTTAAAGGTTACAAAGTACAATAAAACGTAGATGACGTCACCGGTTCATTTTGGAGTGCGCTGGGGGGAGGGTGACCCCTGAATGAACCCTGAATGACCTATAACTTAATCTTAAATATCTCAAAATCCATAGCAGCACAAATTAAACTTTTAACAGCACAAACCAAGCACTAAAAAAGTAGACCAGTCTGGTTCATTTTAGAGCAAGCTGGTGGGATAATGACCTAGGTAGAATTACTCATAAATTAATATTTAATATCTCAAAAACCAAAGCAGCACAAACAAAAATTTTAACGGCACAAATCAGCACAAACGAAGCACTAACCACTCCACCTATTTGCTTAGTTTTTTAAAGTGGGTGGGGGGCCAGCTTCACGGACATGTTGACAGTTCTACTGAGAAACACAGCTAGACGAGCGGTGCGCGCTCCCGTGGCGACAGGCGCGAGCACCGCTGACCGGACGGTCGCCTCCTCCGCTCCGAACCGAACCTCATGGTGAGGTCCAGTTAGGGCAGGGAGCGAGCCAGGTGTCGCGCTAACCGCGGGCCCTTGTAGCTCCTCAGGAGCGCTCCAGTGTCCTTGGCTGCAGCAGCAGCCAGGGCGGTGAGTCTCTCTTCATTCTCCTTCCACCACTGGAGCGGGTTTCTGTCCTTTGCTGCGTTAAAGTATTCCTAAAACTTTGAGGTAGAGCGGCGGGTTGTGTTCTGGTGACATGTAGAGCTTGGGAGTGCAAGCTGCTGAGCCTGAAAGCTGTTAGAGACGGAGTTCTGTTCTCCATGCGGCTTTGTTTTGGTTCCCCGCGTGCGTGTGGTGCGTGCACGCGACGCGTCGACTTCCGGATTTGACGTCGACGTTTTTTTAAAATCGATTCGTCGACGTCATCGACGAATCGCTCCAGCTCTACCATTTAGAGGTATTTGGTAACTTGAAAATGTTGGTAACCATTGACGTCTAAACTGACTTCACTGCAGCTCTTGGTCTAAAATGTTATTAAGACTATGGATCTTTTATTGCATTTTTCTTGTATATTTCTATGAACACCCTTCTTGGATTATCATAAAGGGATATTAGAGTCATTTTGAAATTGGAAGAGTCTAGAAACAGGAAGAAATCCTGACCAATCGTCAGATCAGGAGAGACACTGCTGTTAGATGGTGACCAGTTACCAGCTGATTTTGGGGTATTTAAAGTCATTTTTGTTTGTAATATCCCACTGATAGTGATAGTGTTAGAACATTATCTTTCCTGTTTTCATGGGACCTTATGTTTATAGTGTTGATGCTGATGCAGTGATACGTACAGTTCAGACTGAATCTGGCTTTGTGTTCTGGAAACCTGGTCGATAGGCAGGTCTGAAGAATAATGCTCACCTGGCCTTGGATTAGTCCTCTTAGCCCCTTTAACGTAGTCAAGGTTTTTGTGATAAGTCCCCACAGTGACAGATGTTATCCCCCTTTAATGCCATCAAGCCATTCTTCTAGTGCTAGCTTGATTTCTAATAGTTCTCTGCTGCTAATATCATAATTGTTCTCAGCATAAGAGAAAAAGTCTCAGAGATGAAGGTGTGAATCAGACAGCTCACACAGTGAGGATCACCCCGGTGCCTGGATTGGAAGCATCAGCTTCCGTGATAAACAGAAGGCTGGGGACAGGACAGTGTAAAGTGGGAATGGATGTAAAGAACTTCTTAAGATGATTAAACCCTGACCTGCCTTGTCCTTACTCCAAAAGCTGAGACTTGGAGGAGGAGAACTGATAAACTGGGGCTGCAGTAGAACTTTGATGAAGCTCCTGCAGAAATTTGAGAATCCAAGAAATCTTTGTGTGTTTGCAATCATGAGGAGTGGGCCACTGTTTTTAATTTTTTGGGAATTATTGGTTTATTTTTGTTTTAAATCAGTATATAGCACTTTGAGCTGCCTAGCATGAAGAATGCTTTATAAATAAAGTTTAATTGATTGATTGAATCTTTGACAGGGTTCAAATCAATAATCCATCTGTTTTCTTAACCTCTTCACCCAGTAAGGGTCAGGGGGAGCTGGTGCCTACTAGCTCCAGTAGATTGTAATGTTTTTTATTGGTTTTTAAATGTCTTAATGATCTTGGGCCTTTCTGTCCTTCAGAGCTGCTTTTAACTTATGGACCCCAGTGGACTCTGAGGTCTTCTAGCACTGGTCTATTAAGAATGGAAGAGTCTGCTGGAGCACCAGGAGGCCACAGAGGTTTTTAGGAGCAGGTTTGAGAGCAACCATTTACACTCTCACTCACATCTAGGGACAATTTACAGATGCCAGTGAACCTAACATGCCTTTTGGTGTATGGGAGGAAGCTGGAGTACCTGAAGGTAACATGCATAGGAAGAACATGCTAACTCCATGTAGGAAAGGTGCAACTGAGAATCAGACCGGCAACCTTCTTGCTGCAAGGAAACAGTTCTACCAACTTCACCCCCATTCAGATCAAATACATAGAATCAGCACAAATATCGAAACTGGGGATTGGAACTGATCACAATCACTTTCTACCAAATTATGCACATTTCTGATATCTGGTTTGATAAAAACCATGGTTTCTTGTAGTAACTCAAAGCATTGGGGATACCTTTTATTAATCTTTAAGTCATTTAAACCTCGACAGTCAATGTAGGGTTTTAGGGAACTGTTCTATTATGCAAAGAAAAATCCATCCATCTTCTATAACCACTTCATCCTCCACAGAGGGTGGTGGGGGAGCTGGTGCCTATCTCCAGCGGTCAACGGGCGAGAGGCGGGGGACACCCTGGACAGATCGCCAGTCCATCACAGGACCACATAGAGACAAACAAGACAAACAACCAGTCACGCACCCACTCACACCTAGGGACAATTTACTAGACCCACCACCCTAACAGTCATGTGTTTGGTTCTGTGGGAGGAAGCCGGAGTACCCGTAGAGAACCCACACATGCATGGGGAGAACATGCAAACTCCACACAGAGATGCGCCGAGCGACCCCACGACCTCCTTGCTGCAAAGCAACAGAGCTAAAAACTGCAACACCATGCAGCCCGAAAAGAAAAATCAACAAGGAAAATGTCAAATTAATGTAAAAATCTATTAGACCAGTATGATCATGATGTGTTAATCCATAGCGTCACGCTCTGGAGCTGACTGGGAGTATACCCAATCCAATCCAGTGGATTTAAATCGCTCATTTTAAAAGCAACAAGTTAAAATCAAAGTGCTGTAAAATAGTAAAATATACAATGAAATATAACAAGATATAATTAACAAAAAAGAATCAAACAGCACCATGGAGTTAAAAGCTGACAGTAAAAAGTATGTTTTAGCCCTTGGCAGAACCGATAGATGAGGTAACGACGTAGCCTTTTGTTTGCTGAAGATCTCTTTAAGGTCAAGGTAGACAGGTGGAGATACGTATGTCAGGAGAGTCTGGTTCATCGGCCTCATGAAGCGTAGACCTGGCTGTAGCTAGACAGGAGGAGGAAGTGAATCTGTATTTATAGAGCTCCTCTCCAGATGACAGTTAGTGCTCCAGTTGAAGCTTTCTCCTGAAACCAGTCAATTTGCTGATTGTGTGTTCTGAACTGGGTTATGTCCATGATCACAGTCATCTCTGATCAGTCAATAACAAAGAACTCAGGTGACTGCCTCCATTTATGACATGCACAGGTTCTGCTTTAAGAGAGACTTGGTACCATCCAGGACTAATACTTCACGTGGTTTAGAGAGAGGAACAGTACGTCTCACCACGCTCTTGTTTTTGAAGTCTGTGTCTTCTCTAGATCATTGAAGATTGTCTGATTGAGAACTTGACATTACATCAACAGTTGAATCAGTGGGTTCATGTAATTGGTTCAGTAGAGACCCCCTCTCCTCTACTAAACTCTCAGAATGTTCACCACCACCGTCTGTCTCATTATTGTGGTGATAGCCTTTATCTGGCAAGTTCCATTGGTTCTTCAGGAGAATCTAGAACAGGAGACAGGTTGAGGTGATCTGACCTGGTTGGGAGGGACGTACGGGTCAGTTCATTCCTCTCGCCGTGATGCCGTGGATGTCTTTAGGTAGGAAACAATCCTCCTTTTCTCACATTTTGGTTCCCAGGGTCTTGTTGATGAATGTAACCAAATGCTTCAACTCTCACGATGAAGAGGTTGGGTCATGGGTGCCCACCTCATCTCTGACCTCATCATCAACCAAAGTGTCATCATTCCAGGTGCCATTTGAAGCTTGAGTGTGTGTGTGTAAATCTGTCACCAGTCTGTTTCAGAGTAAACCGTTTCCTCTTGGCTTCTCTCTCTGGGTGAACCAGGTCAAAAACTCTCCTGTTTCTAGAGATTTATGTCCAGGAGGTGTGGTCCTTCCTGCAGATAAAAAACTGATAGAGTGCCACTTCAAAATGACCCAAACATCCCTCTAACTCCATGCTGACTCAGCATCCTCTATTTGCATTTCTCCCTTGTTGTAGTGAACATGTTCACTGTGTTCCACCCAGCTGCCCTGACAGCTGTGGATTTGTTATTGGTTGTTCATTAAAATGAAGCGTGTGTCAGAGCAGCTCTCAGTAACCTCCTCTAAGGCCAGATCTTTGGCTCTGAACAGACCTGATTGGACAACCTTTGCTCAGTGTGAACTTTGCAGACTCTGATCTTTGATGCCCCTCTGAGGGGTGCCAGGACCTGGTCCTCCAGATTCAGGCTCACTGAAAGCTTTCTTTGTGGGTTTTTGATTCTTCCTGAATAAAATGTTTTTCTTTTAATTTTACTTTGTACTCATAATAATACATTCTAATTGTAAATGTCATTAAAGGTCTCATTTCTTTGAAGGAATATTTATCACCCACCAATTATAATGCATGAGTTTTACAGTGAGATCATTTTTGATTATTATTTGTTTATTACATAAAACACAAGTTTTAATTCAAGCCTGTACTTCCTAAATATTCCCAGTTTAGGAACACACTGGATCATGGATGGATGGAGCCTGATCTCTGAGGAATCAAGTGATGCTAAAACTGTAGAACTCTGACCTCTCCTCCTGACTCTCATCAGAACTCTGGCAGCAGCATCTGGATCAGCTGGACGTTTAGAACGTCCTGATCATAGAGAACTGCAAGATTAAGAACTGTGTTACTTTGGGTTCAGATGTTCCTGTTTTTAGCAGTATTGTTCAGATAGAGGAAGGCAGCCCTAGTAACATGCTTTATATGAAAGTTAAAGGACAGTTGGTCCAGAATAACAACCATGTTCCTCACATTAGTGCTGGAGGACAGTATCTGAACAAGCTGCACCATCAGTGAGCACTGGGACCCTCTGGGTAGTCAATAACTCTCAGATACTACAACCCAGATAATCAGTATCTGTAAAATGAACCGAGTCATAGGCTGTGTTTGAAATGTCCACTCATTCACTCCATCATCTTCACTATTTACCACCCCATCTAGAAAATAGTGGTTATGCATGTTGAACAACACTCACAGTGTGCGTCAGGAGTGTGTGCCGAGCCAGAGTCATCTTCTATGTGCTTCAGTCTGAGGCACCAAGAATTAGATCAACCTTTAAAGTCACTCAGATTTACCTCGCCTCGCCTTCCTCTGCTTATCCGGGTCCAGGTTGCAGGGCAGCATCCCAATTAGGGCATTCCAGGCTATCCTCTCCCCAGTCAAGTCCACCAGCTCCTCAGCTGGGACGTCTCAGCGTTCCCTGGCCAACCTGGAGATGTATTTCCTTCATCATGTCCTGGGTCACCCCGGGGGTCTCCTCCCGGCAGGACATGCCCAAAACACCTCCTGGGGGAGGTGTCCAGGAGGCATCCTGACCAACTGGCTCCTTTCAGATTTACATCCATTAATAACTTATCTGGGATTTTCTTTCAAATCCATCCAGTGGTTCATAAAGTATTTTATTACTAAACAGAAATAAAACCATGATCTGTCTTTCACGTTTTGGCATCAGGCAACAGAAATGAGAATAACGTCTAAAGACTGGTTCTCATGAAAGGATTTTAAAAATGTCGGCCATTTTCAAACATAAGAGACCACACCAGGTGATAAAAACATCACAGATGTTGATTGTTCTTCTCCTACAGTGAGTGGTTTGTGGTCACATGGACAAGACAACACATCACATACTGTAGGTCAGACCACCAAGTCAAACCACCAAGTCAGACCCAAGTCAGACCACCAAGTCAGACCACCAAGTCAAACCACCAAGTCAGACCCAACTCAGACCACCGAGTCAGACCACCAAGTCAGACCACCAAGTCAGACCACTGAGTCAGACCACTGAGTCAGACCACCAAGTCAGACCACCGAGTCAGACCACCAAGTCAGACCACCGAGTCAGACCACCGAGTCAGACCACCAAGTCAGACCACCAAGTCAATCCACCAAGTCAGACCACCAAGTCAAACCACCAAGTCAGACCACCAAGTCAGACGTGAAATCTCACAGAACATCTCAAGATCAAACTTCACGTAAACAACAATGTACTGGTCACCAGTGTAGGGAACATTACTTTAAAAAGTAATCAGTTATAGTTACTACTTGTTTCAAAAAAGTAACTGAGTAAGATACTAAATTACTCTACAATAAAAGTAAGTAGTTACCAGAAAAGTTACTTTTTTAAGTTACTGTAAAAAAAAACCTTGTATATCAAAGAATTTTGATTTTTCTGAGCAGATTTCATGAGTAATTTGAAACGAGTAGAAGAAACTTGTTTTTGTACATAACTTCTTAAATGTATTGCACATCAACAGACATCAAAATGTTTATCCTGTACTTTAAGCATTATCTCTGTAACAAAAGTAACGAGCTAAAAGATTTACAGTGTGTTTTACTCTATAGCAAATTAAATGAAACTCTCACAACCTGAGACGACTGGTCAAGTCAACAACCTGTACTTTCAAGTATTTTGTTCACAACAAAAGAAAAAAGTTTAACAAAATAAAGTGTTTTTTCAGTAACTAGAAATTTTAATAAATCAAACTCTCACAACAAATAATCTGAAAGTCATACACTGCTGTTTTACAAGTATTCTTTTTTCATAAGTAAACAGTTTAACAACATGGAGTGCTTCAGCTACACGTCCATACTCTCCTTTCAAAACAGTCATCTATTCATATGTCCATCATGTCTGGGTAATCCAAGTATCCTAACCATTCTATCCTTCAAACCACTGATTAGATCTTAGAAGCAGCAGCATGTCAGACAGCCTGTTGCTCTGTGGGGTGAAGACCAGCTTCCCCAGGCTAAACAGTCTCTACTGGATGGAATGGCTGCATTATATTTGAGAGAAATCATCTTTATCAGTGGGAATCCATTAGAAGTGTCCATCCCTTGTGCTCCTGATTTGAAATAGTCAGCGACTTGGCTTTCCACAGAAGCAGAGGTGTCCTCGTCATCCTCAAAGGAAAAGAATTCACCCTCTGTGGCTGAGTCGGTGCTGAGGTTATGTGTTGGTGCGTTGGTACCTGTTAGCTGGTCTTCAACTTGGACAATTTTCCGGCACTCCGCCAGCAGACTTGCTTTGCCGTTGTCCTTCCTTTCCTGTGTCCGCTGCCAACGTAGTTTAAAGCGGCATTCTGGAGCATTTTTCTCTGTATCAAAGTTTTCTAAATGTTCTAAATGATATTTCAGGTCTAAACTATGATCTATGGGTTGAGTTCCACAACATCTGTCATTCTGATGAAGACCCTCCTTCCTCCTAGAGACCCCTTTCCATTATTTCTTGCCGCCGACATTTTTCAGCCAATGAAATTCAAATTTCTGCATTGTCTGAACATGCACGCGCATCGACCAAACCTTTACCAGTAGGGGGCGCTGTCGTACAGGACGCTCCGTGTGTTTCTCTGCCGTCTCAGCCGTTCACTGAGGACTCACAGCTCATTTCTACTAAAAACCTACCCATTCTCCAGCTAAAGATGGATTTATTTTTATTTTTAAACCTTTCACCTCACAGAATGGCAAGGCTTGACAGGGTTACGCGTTTATTTTGGTCAGAAAGTTCATCCAGGGCCGAGTCAAGTTCAGCTTCAGAGTCCAGCAGCAGCTCTCTGCTAACAGAGCTAATATCAGAAGCAGCAGGGACAGAGAGGGCTCATCAGACCCTCGTAGTGTTGTTGGAATAAGATTGTGAACTGTGAGTGATTAAACCCTACACATTGAGCTGTACAGTTCATGTCCGAAGTATATGCGCCGCGCGCACGCACGCACACGCGACCGGACGCGCGTGTCGAGATGTTTTGAGGAGGAGCCTTTGGACGCTAGATTCAAAAACTGCTCTCCTGATGAAATCCTCCGGGGTGCCGCTTTAACCCTGGGCAAAGTCATCGCAGCCAAGACGGCAGTCTCACTTTTCAGAACCTCTGCAAATTTGGTTTTGATCGCCTGAAATGAGACACAGACAGACACACGATCACACAGCATTACACATAAATAGGCTAAGAGAGGGAAATGTCATTCTAATTTGACTTCATAATTATTGTATAATGTGTGTATGGGAGTATGTATTTAATGTATTTGAAGAAATACTAGCACTTATTGACAACGGCCTCTGGAAGGTCACCAGGGATTTGCAGGCCACTCTTCAGGTCCAGGGTCTTTGAGATCAGGGTCTGCAGTTGAGGGTAGAAGTCTGTCGTAGAAACAGTTTTCTTCGCCCTGAAGAATGTCAAGGGCTACTGTTAGTGGCTTCATCACTGTGCAGTATTCTTTGAGGAAGAGGTATTCCTGATCTGTGATGGCCTACAACCCAAATTTGTAGGAGATGGTGTCCAGCTCAGTGATTGGGAATTCACAGACACGAGCAATGGCGCCATGAAAGGAGTACCATCTGTTCGTACATGGTACAAGCTTCCTGCCAAGGACTTCATCTACAGACTCTGCAGCCACTGTAGAACGGCTAGCCTTATTCCACAAAGCTATGCATTTTGAAGTAGCACAGCTTTTCTGTCTGGCGTTGAGAGGAACCACTTGTCCACATCAGAGCATGAAATAAGGTTTGCTCTGTGTGATGCACATCTGTTGTGTCCCCATCCACATTCATGTGTTTTAAGGTATCATGAAGTTTGAGAAAAGTCACATCATCACCATCCTCCTCCTCCCCAGACTCATCACTCTGGACGTGCTGCTAAACTTTGAAGGCCTTCACAAAATCTGAACCATTGTCAGTGAGGGAAGCTGTGATTGTTTTTTAGAAATGCAGGATGAGTTGATATTGTCCAGTTCAATAGCAATGCTGTCATGTGTATGATGGCCCTGGAACCGTCTGCATGCCAAGGCTGCTTTCTTTCGCTCTAGGTTGTGTGGCTCAAGGTTGTGTGACTCTATTCAGAGGGCGATCACGCCGAGGGAGCCGTGGTTGTGTGCAATCCAAATGTCTGCAGTTGTTGACAAAAAGTTCACCTCTTCAAAGCTCTTTTTAAGCTTTGTGTTCATTTTGACGTACTCAGCATCTAGGTATTTAACAAACGTCTTAGTGCACGGCGTGCAGGCCCCTCCTTTCTTTTAGCAACAATAGCTCGGAATGAATCGTCCTCCACCGTTGATAATAGCAACATACAATATTTTTACCCACATACCTTCCTATCATACGGTTGACTTCAGCCTGTGTCATCATACAGTAGGTTGTGCAGAAAATTCTAGCTTTTTTCAGTTTTTAGCCACCAGCTTTGTAGATGCATGTTTTGTTGTGAGATGCTGCAGTACATTAGAGTTGCGTACAACTGATGTAGACAAAGTCTTTCCTCCTGGACATAATGAACATCTCACAAACGCATTCTTGTCTTTTACCTCAATGAATATGAAGTTATATCTCCACCTTAAAAATGACGAATTTTCACCCGAGCGCTCCAGACTTGACATTCCTGCTGCTTCGCTGGTGTTTGTGTGTGTGTGTGTGTGTGTGGCACGCATACCCTAGCTCGTGTGTAATTGGCTCTGATGGCTACCACATGACTCTCCTTAGCCAATCATATCGCTTGTCCCGTTGTTAACCCACCCAGCCTTCCACAAGCAGTTTGTGCATGGAGACAGGGGTGCATTCAGAGTAAAAAGTTTGTTTTATCATTTCATAGTAATGCATTGCATTTGCGTTCAGTAACGATAACAGCGTTATGATAACGGATTCTCCTCGCTCCATGCAGCTTGTGTCTGTCACCTCGCTCTCTGATTGGCTACAAGTCACATTCCACAGGCTGCTCCTCGGGAGGGACACCACTCACTGTGATGTCAACATGTTTGATTTCCCTGATTTGTGATCAGAGTGGTCCTGACGTCCTTCCAAGTGGACCGGAGCACACTTAACACACCACACACAACCATCAGGTTATCTTTAGAGACCTTACAGTAATCAGGGGCATCCTTAAGATGGTTAGGAGAAGAAAATTAATCCATATGAAATTAGAACTATTTATTTATTCAGACCTTTAAACCTATTACGTTAACAGTTGCATGAGTGTGCATTTTCTTATCAGCTATTACAACCTGATGCAAATATACTTTTTGTATTTTTATGCAAGAAGCATGTTGACCAGATGTTCTGAACATGGAAGTAGGAGGAACGTGGCGTACCTCCATCAGAGGAATAGAAGGGGACTCAGTAGAAGACTGCAGAGTTCATTACGCCACAGCATAGGTCCAATCTGATCATTACCGAGTCAGGCAATAATGGACCTTTTCCCATTAAAAAGAGATGCACTGAAATTGCCTTTGGCCTTTTTTGAGCATGGCTTTCTCGGTCGGGGTAGTGGCAGATATGAATAATATGTGGCTGTACTGTGGAGGCGTTTGTCAGAAAAGCAGCAGGTAATACAAAAAAATGAATAGGTTGAAGAAGGACGGATTAGTGCTTTTATGCCCTATTCATGCTGGCACATGAATATAGGCACACTATATTAAAGCCGGGGAGTGGAGATACACAATCAGCCAGGATATTTCAGCAAGCAGACGCCAGCACAGCAGACACAAGAGACACAGAATCTCTATCAAACCAGAACATCTAGTGTCTCTGTTTTTACTCTAACTGTTTACATCTACAAGTTGCTCGTTATTGGTTATCACACAGTGTTGTGTCTGTTGAGGTTTGGAATATATTTGTTTTCACAAGATCCTGGGAGATGTCTAATTACATTGTGGAACAATCCAAATATACCGTTTTCTGCCAAAAGACAGAGAGATGTGACTGCAACGATTTATTGACAGAGTTTTGAGTAATATTATTGTAAATTGTAAAGTGAGTGTTGTGAATGAGTCTCAGCTAGTGACATCACATTTTAATTCATTTTAACCCATATTGATCTGGGCTCATCCCAGCATTTAAATCGATGTAGATGTATCCAACGGAGACTTCGAGTTTCATTAAAATCAAGGGTGGATTGACAACTTCCTGTTGGGGGAGAGGTCCTACCTAAAGGGGAGGAGTTTAAGTATCTTAGAGTCTTGTACATGAGTGAATGAAGATGAGAGATTGACAGGCCGATCAGAGCAGCGTCTGCAGCGATGCTGATGATGAACCGGTTTGTTGTGGTGAAGAAGGAGCTGAGCCAGAAACAGAAGTTCTAGATTTACTTGTTGGTCTATGTTCCAATCCTCACCTGTGGTCATGAGCTCTGGTTAATGACCCAAAGCACAAGATTGTGAAAAAAAAAGTGGGTGAACAGAGTTTCCTCGGCCGGGCGCAGCGTAGGGTGAGGAGCTCCGACATCCAGGAGGGACTCGGAGTAGAGCCACTGCTCCACAAGAGGGGCCAGCTGAGGTGGTTCAGGCATCTGGACATGCCTCTTGAGGAGTTTCCCCCAGTGCTTTATAAGACCAGTGTCATAATCTGAGGTTTTGTGAGGATCCTGGAGCAACACAACAGTCTGAGGGAAACAAGAGGTAAGTAAAATAATGTTTTTATTGTACGGTTTTGGTGGTGTGGAGGCGGATCCGGGAGGATCCGTGGGATCCTGGTACAGGGGACTTCTCTGAGAGGAGAGAGGAGAGTGAGTAACTGGAGATGAGGATAATACGTGCTGAGATGAGTTTTGAGTGGAGGTCTTACTAGTAGGATGAAGATGGGGTCTTGGGGAGGTTTTGTCTGTCCTGGGTGAGGATGGTTGGAGCGGTGGTGAGGAAGGGAGTGGAGGCAGCTGGCTGGCAGGGGGACAGGCAGACCAGGCGGACATGAGATTGAGGAGGACTCCGGAGGATCTTGAGGTGGACGGCGCCGGGTAGATGGACTGGAGGAACAAGGATATAAGATTACAAAAGGTCAAAGACAAGGTTTTAGATAGCAGACCTGTGTTTACCACTGGTGAGGTGGAAAAGACTGGCGTCGTCCCTCTGTGGATCTGCTCCTTAAGAAGGGTCCTCCTCTGATGACGCTGATGAGCTGCAGCTGGGAGCTGCAGCTGGAGAGAATCTGCCTGCCACGCCCTGAGGGAAAAACACAGACTGCCTGCAGGCACCCAGGACATGACAGTACCCCCCCCTCAACGGACGCCACCTGGCGGACGAGCGGAGGTCGACGGAGCAGACTGCTCGAAGTCGGCAATGAGAGTGGGGTCCAGGATAAAGGACCGAGGAACCCAGGACCGTTCCTCGGGACCGTAGCCCTCCCAGTCCACCAGAAACTGGAAACCACGACCACGGGGCCGAGAGGCGAGGATGCGGCGGACCGTGTAGGCGGGATGGCCGTCGATGACTCGGGCAGGAGGAGGGGGCTCCGCCGGAGGGGCCATAGGAGAGGACTGGACAGGTTTAATCCGAGAGACGTGGAAAGTGGGATGGACCCGGAGGTGAGACGGAAGGGCAAGACGCACCGCAGAAGGACTCAGGACCGCCTCGATGGGGAAGGGGCCAAGGAAGCGTTGGGAAAGCTTCCGGGAACCGGACCTGAGGGGAAAGTCCTTAGAGGACAACCAGACCTTCTGACCAACAGTGTAGACCGGAGCAGGAATGCGTCGACGGTCAGCGATGCGCTTGTTTTGGGCCGATGTGCGTTGAAGGGCGGCCCGGGTCTGATCCCAAACCCGACGACACCTAGTGAGGTGAGTACGAACAGAAGGCAGGGCAGAATCAGGGAAGGTAGATGGAAGGAGGGAAGGCTGGAAGCCCAGGGAGGCTTCGAAAGGAGAGATGCCAGAGGCTGCGGAGATGTGAGAGTTGTGAGCATATTCAATCCAGACCAGGTGCTGGCTCCAGGTTGTGGGATTAGCAGAACAGAGACAACGAAGCATGTTTTCAACCTCTTGATTGAGGCGTTCACACTGACCGTTAGTCTGCGGGTGGTAGCCGGACGTCAGGTGGGGTTTGGCGCCCAACAGGGAGCAGAATCCTTTCCAGACCTGGGAGGTGAACTGGGGTCCCCTGTCCGATAGGATCTCCGTGGGGATACCATGAAGACGAAAGACATGCTGAACGAGGAGACGAGCAGTAACCGCAGCAGATGGGAGTCTGGACAGAGCAACAAGATGGCATGCCTTGGAAAAACGGTCAATAATGGTAAGGATGACTGACCTGTTGTTGGAGGTTGGCAAGCCAGTAACAAAGTCGAGAGCGATGTGGGACCAAGGACGTGTGGGAATGGCGAGTGGCTGAAGGAGACCCGAAGGGGGCCGATGAGAGGTCTTGTTTTTTGCACACGTAGCACATGCCAGCACGTAGTCCGTGACATCCTTATTGAGGGATGGCCACCAGAAGTACCGGCGTAGAAGCCCAATGGTACGGCTGGCCCCCGGGTGACACGAGAAGCGGGAGGAGTGTCCCCATTGGAGGACTGAAGGGCGGACCGTGACAGGAACAAAAAGACGACCAGGGGGTCCACCTCCGGGATCGGGGTCCAGCAGGAGTGCGGCTCGGACCCGGTTTTCCAGGTCCCAGGTCAGTGCACCAATGGTGCAAGTCTGAGGCAGGATGAGTTCAGGACCTTCAGGAGAGCTGTCAGGGGAAAACTGACGGGAGAGAGCATCAGGTTTAATATTTCTGGTACCTGGGCGATAGGTGATGGTGAAGTTGAACCTCGAGAAAAAGAGAGACCAGCGGGACTGTCTGGAGTTTAGGCGTTTGGCGGTTCTGAGGTACTGTAGGTTCTTGTGATCTGTCCATACGATGACCGGGTGTTCAGTGCCTTCAAGCCAGTGCCTCCACTCCTCCAGTGCCAGTTTGATGGCCAACAACTCCCTGTCTCCGACGTCATAATTACGTTCTGCAGGGGAGAAACGTTTGGAGAAAAAAGCACAGGGATGGAGTTTACCGTCAGAGGTGTTACGTTGAGAGAGGACGGCTCCAGCTCCACTGTCGGATGCATCCACCTCCAGGACAAACTGGGAGGTAGGTTCTGGGTAGGTGAGAATGGGGACTGACGAGAAACGGTCTTTGAGGAGGTTGAAAGCCTTCTCTGCATCCGGGTTCCAGGAGAAAATCTGCTTGGTGGAGGTGAGAGCGGTCAAGGGAGAAGCAATTTGACTGTAGTTACGTATAAATCGACGGTAGAAGTTTGCAAAACCAAGGAAGCGTTGGAGCTGCTTCCGGGTCTCAGGTCTCGGCCATTCCTTGACTGCTTTTACCTTGTCTGGTGTGGTCTGTACCTGCCCCCCACTGAAGATATGTCCGAGAAAGGTGATGGTGTGTTTGTGGAATTCACATTTCTCGGCTTTCACGAACAGACGGTTCTCCAGTAAGCGTTGCAGGACCAGAGAGACATGGCGAGTGTGTTCCTGGGGGTTAGAGGAGAATATTAGGATGTCATCCAGATAGGCAAACACAAAGACATTGAGATAGTCCCTGAGGATGTCGTTTATGAAGTTCTGGAAGACAGCTGGGGCATTAGTGAGTCCGAACGGCATGACCAAGTACTCGAAGTGTCCTATGGGGGTCTTGAAGGCGGTCTTCCATTCATCTCCCTCACGTACACGCACCAAGTGGTAGGCATTACGGAGATCCAGTTTGGTGAAGATGGAGGATCCTAGGACGGGTTCAAAAGCAGAGGTGAGTAAAGGCAGAGAGTACTTGTTTTTTACCGTGATTTGGTTGAGTCCCCGGTAGTCAATGCAGGGTCTGAGACCGCCATCTTTTTTGGAGACGAAGAAGAAACCAGCCCCAACAGGCGATGAAGATGGACGAATGAGACCC
>SSNR01000271.1:252679-288249 GCA_006937965.1 Callopanchax toddi | reverse complement strand
TGGAGGTCTTACTAGTAGGATGAAGATGGGGTCTTGGGGAGGTTTTGTCTGTCCTGGGTGAGGATGGTTGGAGCGGTGGTGAGGAAGGGAGTGGAGGCAGCTGGCTGGCAGGGGGACAGGCAGACCAGGCGGACATGAGATTGAGGAGGACTCCGGAGGATCTTGAGGTGGACGGCGCCGGGTAGATGGACTGGAGGAACAAGGATATAAGATTACAAAAGGTCAAAGACAAGGTTTTAGATAGCAGACCTGTGTTTACCACTGGTGAGGTGGAAAAGACTGGCGTCGTCCCTCTGTGGATCTGCTCCTTAAGAAGGGTCCTCCTCTGATGACGCTGATGAGCTGCAGCTGGGAGCTGCAGCTGGAGAGAATCTGCCTGCCACGCCCTGAGGGAAAAACACAGACTGCCTGCAGGCACCCAGGACATGACAACCAGTGGCCCACTGGGCTAAGCCTCAGAACCCGAGTGAGTCATACCAGTCCAGGATTGTCCCAGAGGAAAGCTAACAGCTGCTAACTGTGGCTAAAGCTACAAAACTAAAACAAAGTGAGCTAGTTCGGCTCTCTCTCTCTAGTTGTACTCCGTATGACAGAAGAAGCAGAGGGTCTGGTCTGTCTGTCTGTGGACTTCTCTACCACCATGCAGGCTTAGCAAGTTTTCTGAGGGAAACCCTGAATAGTTTACTAGAATGCACGACATTTGTGCAGCAGGTTTTCAGTTTAGTGTCACATAAATGAATATTTGTAGGATTCACTTGGATTAAAGGCCTGTCATCATTGAGCTCCATTGATATCTACATTGATATCAATCAAAAAACATGAAATAATAAATTGTCATCAAATGAATATCATTGAATGCAGGATGTTAAATATGTCTGTATCAAACAGGTGTTTTTACAGCTGTAATGAACAGGAGACACGTCACAGATCACAACTAGAACATTTTAAAATCTTATCATTTATAATCAGCTGTTCGCATTAGCATGATCTGTCAGCTCAGGTTGCAATGCATTATGGTCTGTTTTCTACCATTTCTATTGGACCAGGTGATGCGTTTTCAGGGCCCTAAATAGGGAATGAATATAAACAGCACTACAGGATAGCTGACTCACTATGTAGTGTCCTATGTAGGGAATGAGTGGACATTTAGAACACATCACAAACGTCGCCTTCGTTACCTTCAAACTCCCTTTTGATTGATAATCTCCTCCCAGCTGTCCTTCAGGACGTCTCTGTCCCTTTTCCCAGTTAAGGTAGCACCATAGATATGTTCATAATTACAAACACAGCCACACTTCAGACACTTCAGCCATTTCTGGTTCCTTCTTTTTTCTCCTTCTTGGTCACACGTGCAACACTGCCCCTGTGGTCTCTGCTGGAACTGCTGCATTTAGGAACAGCCTTCTGATAAAAAGAAAACATGCATAGAGTGAATGCAGAGGATGGACAGGAGGCTCCATCCGTATGCGTCTGTGTGTTTAATGTTGAGCATAATTGGGCTCTTCCACACAGAGCTGCTGAGCTGTAATATTAGGGGCTGCCAAGGCCCCTGTGCAGAGTAACAGGATGAACAATAGCTTGGCTGTAATCAAGCTCATGATTACCTGTATTTAGTATTCTGCTTGTAATGCATAATAATTATTCAATGCTAAATGGAACTGTAGGTTTGTGTCAGAGAGTTTAAGCTTCAATTTATATATTAGAAAATGACACAAACAGGTTTAACACAATTACAATTCAGCGTCTCTCCTACACAGCTGGTGATTCTGGTATGTTTACTGAGGTTCTTACGGGAACAGTAGGACATTTAAATGGAAAAGCATCCACGGTTATTGTGCTCTGTCCATCTGTTTTCTGCCAGTCGGGTCAGGTCATGGAGGTACCAGGTCTAAGAGGGAAACCCTCCCTCCAACTCCTCCTGCGGGACCACAGACCAGAGAATACTCTCCTTCTAGTGAACTCTGGGTCTGCTTTGCATCTCTTATACCCGTTTTCCACTGCCCTGGTTCCCATGCCGGTGCCCGAGTTTGGAACCGGTTCCGCGCTTTTCCACTGAAGAAAACCAGTGCCGGAAAAACGGGTTCCGAATCGCTGCTGGTCCAGGCATGGGAACCCATGACATGACAAGTGGCGGGCGGAGTTTAATCCGTGACGTGACAAGAGACGGGCGGAGAAGTCCCACGAAGAAGAAGAAAGAACAACTTTTGAAGCGATGATGGCGGACACTAGTGATGCGCGGGTTGTCTTTTACCCGGCGGGGAATGCGGGTTAATACATTTTTACCTTCAGTGCGGGGCGGTTTGGGGCGGGTTCAAATCAGGGGTTGCGTTATCAAAAAATTTCTGTTCATCTTCCTCCACGAGGTCGGATCGGGAGGTCAACAGCCTGCAGGCTTCCCTCTCCCAGCCACCTCGCTCCTCAGGGGATCCTAGGTGCTCCCAGATCAGCCGAGAAGCACATCCCTCCAGCCAAACGTTCCTTTATTGTCTGTGTCTGTGCGTGCATGTGTGTGTGTGTGCACACGTACAGGCCAACGCTGACAGAGAGCGTCTGCAGCTGTAACGACAGGCTGAGAGACGTCCGGTTCTCGCTCTGCGACCGCTGTGGCCTCATTTATAAAACTTATAAAATAAATATTTATGTTTATAATTTATTATAAAATTTATAAAACAAAAAACGGGTCAGAAAGGAAGTCACTTTCTCTGCAAACTAGGATTTATAAAAGAAAACGTGACAGAGAAATTATGTGCTCTGCAAACTTTGAACTTTGCATTTATAAGCACATTTTAGAGACGGTTAAAAGAAAACCTTTTTTATTTTGGAGACGATCAGACTAAATAAAAGCGCTTTCAGTCAATATTATACCGTGTTTTTAATTAGGTGGGTCGGGGCGGGTTCTAAAAATAGACGCAGCGATGCGTGACCTGTGACGTATTATCACGTGACTCCCGCTGAGCTCCTGCATAGTGGAAATGCAGACCGGTTCTCAGCGGCTCCTAGTTCAGATCCGGCCGAGCACTGGCACCAGTGTAGTGGAAAGGAGGTATTAGTTGGTCAAATTACAAAAAATACAAATTGGGTTTCATCTTCAGCTCACAACAGAATCACTAACTATAGCAGTAAAACCAAAAATACTTCATTAGAACGTTTTCTCACTGCTTATTTGGTGTGAAGTATGAAGGTTGGTAGGAACGTTGGAGTTTAAGGTGAAGTGGTTAAAATGACTGAAGGGTTGAGTGTCTCAGAGCTGGTCCAGCCCATAGGGAGGGTCTAAACTAAACCCTAACACGACATTCTACCACCTCAGTGTTCAAAGTAAAACACTGATCCTGTTCCATCACTATGTACTCTTGTATTGATCCTACCAGACATGTGGTCTTGATGCTGTATCGTCTACATGTGTTAAAGATCATGTTGCCTCTGTCGGTCGTTCACGCTGCTGTTTAACATGAAGTCAGACGTTACCTAACACAATACACCTCCCAGCTCCTGGTGCAGTCTACATATGGTCATCTCCCACCTCCACTACTCTAATGTGTATTTAAACCCAGGCAATGTGACGGACAGCAAAATGAGTCTTCTGTGCTGCATTGTGTAACCTTCTCACCTAAACTGTACACACCTATACAACTTAAGAAAACCAACACTACTGGTGTCTAGTTGCTGCGCTCTGTATTCCTGTCCGCCGCCTACAGACTCCAGAGCAGATGTGTTGGAATGTAATCCAACCAGTGATTATGTTGCACTAAAATGTAATTTGGAAAACAGTTGAGTTTATAGAAATGTAATTTCTCTGAGACAGAGCAGCACAGTGGGGACGCAGACAGTAAACTGTTTACCTGTGAGGATTTCACTTTGCTAGACTTCAGTTCTGTAAAGTTATGGAAGAGTTTCCAACTGCGAGTCACAACTTTTTAAAAAGGTTTAGAAACGTGATTCAACTGGATGATGGTTAATGTAACATGGAAGGAGCAGCATTAATCTGAGAGAAGAAATGTCACAGGAGCTTTACACTGAGAGCTGGACAAGCTGGACTGTCTGCCTGCGCTTTGAGTCTGAAATGTCAGGCTGCTACAGCGTTACCATCAATGTGCAGACATGGACTAAAGCTAAGGGAGTGGTTTGGTTTTCACAAGGTTGTCTGCTTCAGTGGTATTAGTTCTATATGTCAGATGGTTACTGAAGTAGAATCATCAGTTTCAAAGTGTTGGTTCTTCTAAATCAGGTTCACCTTGACCTGCTGTTGATCCCCTCCTGGTTCAGATCCTGACTGATGGTCCATTTTTATCATCAGTTCTTGGAGTTTGGTAGTATTTGTGTGTTTTGGTTTGTTTTAACGACTGACCACCATTTCTCAACGAGGTTATGATTCCTGATCTGAACCCAGCATGCCAATGTTTTGTTCCCTGAGTCACTTCTGATTTTAATTTCCTGTCTTGGTGCTCCATCTAGGGACGCACCGATCCACATTTTTTCACTTCCAATCCGGATACCTGAATTTGGATATGTGCCGACACCGATAGCATTCCGATACCAGAGCTGCGATGGGATGAGAACTGATGGTTCATGTTGCTCTGCTCACTGATGGTTTCAATAGAGCTGTTCTGTTTCAGACAGTAACTTGGTGTCATTGAATATCGCTTCCTGGCCTCAAACCTCACAGTTAATACAAAAAGATAGACTATTGTTCACAAGGACTGGGTTCTCCTCGTTCACAGTGAAGAGCTGTTCTAAAGATTCGACTCGTTCATGAACGTCACATAGAGGAGGAAGTGATGTGATTTTCTGGTTTATTTTGACCTGTTTAGCTTTGTTTAGGTCAGACTTTGACCAACAGCTGTCTGTTTAGTAATAAAGCTCTGAGAATTACAACAGTGGAGTTGTTTTAAGAGAGTAGAGCATTAGAATAGCATTAAATAAGCTACTTCTGTGTTTATTTACCAGAGTTCCTGTACTGAGCGTCCAGTAAAGTGACAACAGAGTAGAGGGAATCACTGTTGATGCTGCTAAATCTCCTGCTGACAGCTTGGAGGAGCGTGTTTTTCATTGTTTTGATGCCACGGTCAGAACTGTTCTCCTCGGCTAACAGGAGTTTTAAAACAGTGAGGGCTGGGATTACGTCGGAGGTTGCTGAACTGAATGTCCTCGTTTTAACAGCGGCTTTGCAAACATTGCAGGTTGCTGTCTTGCTTTGCGGGGTTTTGACCGTTAAATATTTCCACGCCGCGGACATGTTGTGTGGAAAAGTTCAGCAATGCTAACCTGCTAGCTGCTACCTGCTAGCTGCAGGGTGTCCTGAAAGGAGGCGTGTCACCTCTGTCTGTCTCAGTGGGGCCCAGACGCGTCACCTAGACCCAGATCACATGTGTAGACACTTCAGCAGACAGCTCTGGGTTGGACATTTCTCCAGATTGAATCAGAAATTTCCAATCTGTGAATAAAGTTGAGATCGGAACCTGATCCCGATCTTGGATCGGATCGGCCCCATCTCTAGCTCCATCATGCAGAAAAGACTTTGCTCCTCAGCAAACTGTTGTTGGATGTTTGGAGTTCCTCTGGAAGGAGGTTTTGATCCAGTTCTTTCTTCATGTTTTGTTCTGAGAGTGAGTCCACTCTGAGCAGCAGCCAGCACCTGAATGGTCTCAGGATGATCCGACCAATCAGAAAGGAGAATCATCAGAGAAAATGCCTCTCCTCCAGTCCTCATCAGTCCAGTCCCTGCAGATGTTCTCACAGCTGCTGCTGATGGTTCTGCTCTGGTGGAGCCCTGATCCCAGAGCTGGGTCCACTTTAGGGGACGGTCCTGGTGCTGCTGGACCACCTTGGAGCCCTGATCCCAGAGCTGGGTCCGCTTTAGGGGACGGTCCTGGTGCTGCTGGACCTTCTTGGAGCCCTGATCCCAGAGCTGGGTCCGCATTAGGGGATGGTCCTGGTGCTGCTGGACCTTCTTGGAGCCCTGATCCCAGAGCTGGGTCCGCTTTAGGGGACGGTCCTGGTGCTGCTGGACCACCTTGGAGCCCTGATCCCACAGCTGGGTCCGCTTTAGGGGACGGTCCTGGTGCTGCTGGACCTTCTTGGAGCCCTGATCCCAGAGCTGGGTCCGCTTTAGGGGACGGTCCTGGTGCTGCTGGACCACCTTGGAGCCCTGATCCCAGAGCTGGGTCTGCTTTAGGGGATGGTCCTGGTGCTGCTGAACCTTCTTGGAGCCCTGATTCCAGAGCTGGGTCCGCTTTAGGGGATGGTCCTGGTGCTGCTGGACCTTCTTGGAGCCCTGGAGCCTTCTTTGCAGATGCAGTGGGAAAGGGTTGTTTGGGATTAAGTTCACTTTTTTGACCAACTGTAATTCATCTCATCTCTCATCAGAACATTCTGGAGTTATTAAAAAAACTGACATCATAAAAATGGAAGCAGCAAACTTTGAGCCAAAAACCTTTTGTGCCACTCTCTAAACTCATTGCTACAGCTGTTGAGTTGTTTTATTGTGCACCATGAATTATGGGGAAAGTCACATGATTCTGTTTGTAGTTGTTATGTAAACAACAATAAACGTGTTCAAACAAAGCAGTGCTGCTGCTCTTCCTGAGCTCCCCTTTTAAATCAAAGTCAAGGCAGAAATTCTTTAAAGTAAAGAATGTGAATGGTGTTTATCAGCACAGAGAAACAAACCCAGCTGTTCACGGTGTTAGTCCTGATTCTTCCCTTCGGACACCCTGATTACCGTCATGTCTCTATGTAAAGATAATCTGGTCAGAGAGCTCTGCTCCGCTCAGAAGGACGTCACAACAGGACAACTAATCAGGAAATCCAACATGGTGGATGGTCTTGACCTGACATTTACAGTGTGTGGGAATGTGAGGTGTATCCAATCAGAGAGCGAGGTGGTACACTGCACTGAGCGAGAGGAATCCCACATCAAAACAGCTGTTTTAATTGTCACAAGTGTGTTGTTGTTTATAATAAAATAAAAGCACGTTTGATTGAGACGTTCTGCGAGATTTCACGTCTGACCTGTGTAGCGTTATAAACTCTCTAAGTTTATTGCACACACTTCTGTAAAATCTAGCTTCGCTTAGTCGGTCTTATAAAGAGAGGTTGCTCTGATGCCTTCACTTACTATTTCACAGGACTTCTAAGTTCTGTCAGATGTCACAGGGAGTAGATTATATAGCTTGATATTGACAAATGGGAGACTGAGTCAGGAATAAAAGACTTTACAGTATTTATTATAAAAAAGATTGACGACAGTACAAACAGATAAGCAAGAGGTAGCAGTGGCTATTAGCTTTTGTCAACACGATGTTAAGGTGTTCTTTGATCTTAGTTTGAGAGTTTAACGATCTGAGCATCATGATGGTTTTAAGACCAGGGCGTTTACCTAAAAGGGAGTTTTAGTTACTGAGGGAGAAAGGGAGAGCTACTCTGGTGTGATACGTTACATGTGGAGTTGTACTTATCAAAGTAGGCCTCATGTTACCAGAATGTGGAGTTCTTACTGTAGCCGCTCCTGGATCAAACCCGTCGGAGAGTCAGATGGGACGGCGTGGAGGTGGAAGGTTCCCCCTCGGTCCGGGTCGGACGCTGTGGAGGTCGGGGACCGCCGTGGGCCACGGAGATCGTCCTTGGATGCGGATTAGTAACTACATGTCTGATCGGCAGCACCAGCTGGAGTTTTCTTCCCCATTTTGGGTGAGGAGAAGCAGACAGGTGGTGTCTGACTTCAGGGAAGAGAAGTAAACATCGGCCTTAAACAGGGTTTGAGACCCGAACAGGGGTAGGCCGGCAACCTTGAGCACACCGTGTAGCGGAGAAAAACGGTGAGCGCCTCTTCTCGTCACTGGCTGAACGAGAACTGACGCGTCTCAGACGTGACTGCTGGAAGGAAATGTGTGTAATGTGGGCCAATCGGAGAGGGTTTTAACAAACACGTGACCCAGGTCTTTAAAGTCACAGTACTTAATATGTAAATACTGTATGTGGAACATATCGATTTAACCTTTTTAGCAAAGTAAAATATGAAATAATACTGAAGCTGGATCAAACATTCATAATACTGTGGAAGAAAATGCATTAATCATATTAAAGACATTTCTAGACAGTGGATTAAAGTAGTGTCGTTTAGAAGGAGACATCAGGAAGTCTTTGAATTTATTATTAAAGAGTCCTGTGGAATCTTCCGGAGAAACGGACACCTGTAGGAATGTTGATTCAGGTTAAAACATAATAAAAGAGTCATTGTAATCCATATCATTGGGAAAAAGATGGATTATTGCTTGTGATGGTCACAGGGGTCAGAGGTTATAGCGTATTTGGTAACGCTACACCTGAGAACGTTGGTGTGTCTAATTGGAACAAAACGGTGACGTCCGTGATCTTTTAGCGCTGTGTCTGTGGTTTCTCATGATTTGAAACCAGCTCTTATAAAGGACTAAAAGTCATGACCTATAGAACCCTCCACCTTTAAACCAGTCTAGTTAAATGTTATAGACTCTTCTGAGCTGATTGATGATGCTGACCTGGAGTGCTGTCCAGTGGTGTTTATTATCACTTGTCTTGTCATTTCTTCAGACAGTATCGAGGACTACATTCAGACTACGACATCTAACGTGGACTCCGCCAACCAGGAACTTGCCAAAGCCAGCCAGTACCAGGTAACCTTTGAACCCTGCTGTTCTGTACCTCTCTTTGTTTTTACTTTGGTGGGTTTTTTTTGGTCTAAATTTAAAGCTGATGCTTTGTAAAACACTCCGATGCTTAGCCTAATCAGCCATGCTAACTAGATTCTTCTGCTTTATCACACCCAGCACTAATAACAGAGATGATGTAATGTCATGTCATATCTTACCTTCAGTTCCTTCCATTGTATTTACACTCAGAAACATGAACATGTTGTCTGATTATTTGTATTACATGAGAGGCTTCTGTCCACTCAGATAGTAATTATGAGCTTGTAATTTGATTCTGGACGTGTGTTGACTCAGAAAAATGTTTTACTAGGAAACAGTTGCTTCTAGGAAAATAGAAGCAACATTATTTTTCTGTTCTCTTTGGTTTTGGGTAGTTAAAATTTCCACTTCACAGCACATAGTGGAGAGACGTTTTATAAGATGCCCAAGGGGCTGCTTCTGCTCTTTCTTTTCAAGGCAGAGTGTGTATATTGTGCCATTCTGTCAGGGACTACCTCCGTTGTTCAGAGCTCCATGTGGGCCTGCAGCTATGGTAAATAATGTATTGACTGAAATGTCACTGGGTTAATAAAGTATACATCTTTTTACATGAGTTACATATCTCCAGAAGTGCTTTCAATCAAGCTGTTCCTTTAGATTCATTTGCAAAAGGATATTTTGTGGTCCTGACACCTTTGACTGCTGGTGATCCATGACTGGTTATTAGACCTAAAACGTCGAGGTCGTGACCTCATCATGGGTGATAAAACAGGGTGGGATCTTAAAGCAGTCTCCAGAAATCCAGTTCAATAATAAATCACTCATTTTCAGAATATGTAAAAACAGCATTTATAAACAAATATAAACTGTATTTACACTCTTAATGACTTCATTACTCTCTTGTTTGAGGAGCAACGTTTGCACCAACAGGTGGGACGCTCCTGCTCCAGATCATTTGTTCCTACTGACTACTGGGCAGTGTACTCCCTGAGTGTTCTGATCCGTTGCACCCCTAACATTCACAACAGGAGTTAAGCCTGGTTTATACTTCTGCGACTGCACGTTTGCGCTCACATGCACACATATTGATGCAATTCTCCACCAGGACAGCAGAGGGCGTGTAACTTTCTGCAGTAATGTCGCCGGTCGAGCAAAGTTTGTTTACTTCAGTTTAGTAATGGCCGACAGAGAGCGAATTTTGATTTAGCTGGAATGGATTTATGTCAAAGAACAGACGATGTTAAAAAGAATTAAGCGGGAGTGAGGAGACAGCGGCGTCTGTGGAATGTCCGTCCAGTGAGGACAAAGCAGACAACAAGTGAATCTGCAGCTCTTGTTCAACCTTTGAGGGACACTGATGGTTTATATAAATGTTCGCATTTTGTCTGCCAGACGTTTCTCGAGCTGATCCATATCTGCTTCCGCAAAATTCTACTTCTACTACTCTGTTGATACCAGCGTCAAGCCGGAAATCATCTCTGGTTGTTGGGCCGACCAATCAGAGGCGTGCGCTCTACGTTTTGTTCGATGGATGTTTAGAAAAGCAAGGTCTACTCCGTCTGTTGGTCTGAAGGCTTTATACTCAAACAGGATCCAGAAACAGCAGCTGGTGATTAAAGAGCTGACAATGTTCATTAAAGGCATTTCAAACAGGGTTTAATGAATTTTGTTTGAAAGCACACTATGTACCTTTTCTAAAACATGTTTTTATCTTTTTCTTGAGCCAGTATGTGCTAATTAGGGATGGAGCTGAAGCCAAATACAGTATTCGGAAAGGCACAAAAAACATGATTTTTCTCAATACTTATTTCAAACAAATTCTTAAAAAAATGTTGTATTTGGGAACAATACAACTTTATATGAAAAAGCTACGTTTTCTGATGACACCACAGTGCATGTTCAGATGAGTGACGTTCAGGAGTCAGAATCCATCAGACTTTGTTTATCAGCTGATTCCAGGCATGGACTGGCCATCTGGGGTAGTGACAGCCAGCCATTTTGGGCCGGTCCCGACTGCGTTTATCTCGTGAACTGGCCTGTGTGGTCAGAGACCTGCAGGTTGATTAATGACAGAAGGAAACTTCAGGGCAGCAGCTCCTCAGCATGTAATGATGACCTGCTAGGAGAGGCAGGGCGAGACGTGCAGGTCCAGCACGAGGGTCAGAAACATGTGGCTCGAGGTCCGAATCTGGCCTGTGAGTACTCCTGGTATAAGGTATAAGACCCAACAGTTCTCTGTATTGTTTATTCATGTGGTGAACAAAATAGAATAGAATAGAAAAAGCCTTTATCATCCCTCAGTGAGGAAATCCAGGAGCACCAGCAGCAAAGTGACGGCAAGTCAAGAACAGATTACCACAAGGATTAAATATATAAAAATAGAAAATAAGAATAGAGGCTGTAAAATAAATTTACAGCATAAAACCAATAATACTGCCCGATTATAAATGTCAGACTCAGATTCTGATTTACAGAGAGAGAAACTAAACAGGGTTTTTGTTTTGAAGGACGTGCAAATATTTGTGCATGAAAACTACAGTGTAAATAAAACTTCAGTGTAAATGAAAACTACAGTGTAAAAAAACTTATGTGTAAATAAAAACTACAGTGTAAATAAAACTTCAGTGTACATAGGAACTACAGTGTAAATACAACTTATGTGTAAATAAAACTACAGTGTAAACAAAACTACAGTGTAAATGCAACTACAGTGTAAATAAAACTTCAGTGTAAATTAAACTACAGTGTAAATAAAACTTCAGTGCAAATAAAACTACAGTGTACATACAACTACAGTGTAAATAAAACTACAGTGTAAATAAAACTTCAGTGTAAATAAGAACTACAGTGTAAATAAAACTACAGTGTAAATACAACTACAGTGTAAATAAAACTTCAGTGTACATACAACTAAAGTGTAAATAAAACTTCAGTGCAAATAAAACTACAGTGTAAATACAATTTCAGTGTAAATAAAACTTCAGTGTAAATAAAAGTACTGTGTAAATAATACTTCATTGTAAATAAAACTTCACTGTAAATAAAACTTCATTGTAAATAAAACTTCAGTGTAAATAAAACTACAGTGTAAATAAAGTTTCAGTGTAAATAAGAACTACAGTGTAAATAAAACTACAGTGTAAATACAACTACAGTGTAAATAAAACTTCAGTGTAAATTAAACTACAGTGTAAATAAAACTTCAGTGCAAATAAAACTACAGTGTAAATACAATTTCAGTGTAAATAAGACTTCAGTGTAAATAAAAGTACTGTGTAAATAAAACTTCAATGTAAATAAAACTTCACTGTAAATAAAACTACAGTGTAAATAAAACTTCAGTGTAAATAAAACTGCATTGTAAAAAAAATTCAGTGTAAATAAAACTACAGTCTATATAAAACTACAGTGTAAAGAAAATTTCAGCGTAAATAAAACTAGAGTGTAAATAAAACTTCAGTGTAAATAAAACTTCACTGTAAATAAAACTTCACTGTAAATAAAACTACAGTGTAAATAAAACGTCACTGTAAATAAAACTACAGTGTAAATAAAACTACAGTGTAAATAAAACTACAGTGTAAATAAAACGTCACTGTAAATAAAACTACAGTGTAAATAAAACGTCACTGTAAATAAAACTACAGTGTAAATAAAACTACATTGTAAATAACAGCAGGATGAGAACTCACTGAGTTTGTTGGGACCAGTGATGGTTCCACAGTCTAACAGAGGAAGGTTCTACCATAACGTTCCTTCCTGCCTCTAAGCTGCAGCATCCTGTCCCTGAAGGAGCTCCAGTTCTCCAACAGCATCATGGGACGGGAGACGTTGTCCAACAGGGACACTGACATATGTCTGGGTCACAGTTTAACCATGGATGAGTTAAACGCTGTTCTGTTGTTTTCTTCTTAGTGACGATCCTTGTTACATGTTCATTACTGGATTTATCGAAAAAAAATACAAATACGTTTTCCCCCTCAACAAATACAAATACAAATACTGGCTGCTTTACACACCCCTAGTGCTAATATAACTCTTTACAGGGTTAATGAATAGTGCTAAAAACAAGCCAAAACGGCCAAATATGCAGTTAAAACATACTCCCACACACTGCACAGAACTGAGAGCCAATCAGCTCATATTATTGCTGATTTGACTTCCTGTTCATGTTGAAGTAGTGAATTAATCAAAGTTAAAGTGAAACTAACTCTTAGAGTTTAAACATAGGACTCACTGCATTCTCATTGATTGTTGGTGTCCTGGAGTTCCCCTCCAGCCCAATGAAATGGTCCTCTGGCCCAACAAAGGTACTGGTAGAACACAGAACCAGAGACAGCAGGTCCACAAGCCAATAGAGACCAGGAGGAAACACTGATCTGATCATTATCAATGGAAAAACACTGATCAGAGTTCTAATCTGACCTCAAGCATCAGATCCATAATTATTTATTATTAATATATCAGATCTGTTTATTGTTCAACAAGTATTTTGATTATTGACAACTAATAATGTGTTTTATTGAGCTACAGAAACAGCCATTGGGCTCTTCCAGAATCAGACTGCAGTACTTTCTGCCTGTCCTCCCAGACTGCTGCTGCTCCACTTGCAAGTGAACAAATGAGCGAACGGCAACAGCTTTCCCATTAATTGTCATTTCATTATCTCAAGGAGAGCTGAGCCGTGACGGAGCTCACACCGAGCAATTTAGCTCTCCACCAATCCAGACATCCGCTGTCTTCGCAGAGGCAGAGCCGCTGAATGGAGGAAAAACAACAAAGGAGAAGACGGACACAAAAAGTCAGAGAGACAAACGTCCATACTGGGATCTGTAACACCAGCATAATCAGACTTAATAAATGTAATGTTTTAGGGGAAATGCGCTCTTACATCAAAAATACTGTTACTATGGAGAGTTGTTCATGTTTTGCGCATAATTCAGACTAAAGTATCTTCTTTTTATAAAAGAAAGACTCTGTTTTGATAGTCCTAGGGTATGCTGCACCCAACGTCTATCAGCTTGTGTTGCTTCCACAACTCAAAAGGAAATCTGTGAAAAACAGAATCCACATTGCAAACATAAAAGAAAACAGAGAAACAGAATTGGCAATCTATAAGTTTTTTACCTTTACAGTAAGAACTACAGGAACAGGACATCACTCAAATTGGGCTAATTAGCATATCAGGAGAAACATTCATGGCTAATCAGATCAGGAGAGAAATTGCTGCAGAGCAGAGACCAACTTGTGACAAAAAGTCTGCTGCTTAAAACTAGTTGTGCTCAGAAAAAGTATCATTTATGCATTGGAACCATATCTTACCTGTTAGATAACCTCTACAGTTAGAACTCTATATTACCTGTTAGTTAACCTCTACAGTTAGAACACTATATTACCTGTTAGTTAACCTCTACAGTTAGAACTCTATATTACCTGTTAGCTAACCTCTACAGTTAGAACTCTATATTACCTGTTAGCTAACCTCTACAGTTAGAACACTATATTACCTGTTAGTTAACCTCTACAGTTAGAACACTATATTACCTGTTAGCTAACCTCTACAGTTAGAACACTATATTACCTGTTAGTTAACCTCTACAGTTAGAACACTATATTACCTGTTAGTTAACCTCTACAGTTAGAACACTATATTACCTGTTAGTTAACCTCTACAGTTAGAACACTATATTACCTGTTAGTTAACCTCTACAGTTAGAACTCTATATTACCTGTTAGTTAACCTCTACAGTTAGAACACTATATTACCTGTTAGTTAACCTCTACAGTTAGAACTCTATATTACCTGTTAGCTAACCTCTACAGTTAGAACACTATATTACCTGTTAGTTAACCTCTACAGTTAGAACACTATATTACCTGTTAGTTAACGACTACAGTTAGAACTCTATATTACTTGTTAGTTAACCTCTACAGTTAGAACTCTATCTAACCTCTACAGTTAGAACTCTATATTACCTGTTAGTTAACCTCTACAGTTAGAACTCTATATTACCTGTTAGTTAACCTCTACAGTTAGAACACTATATTACCTGTTAGTTAACCTCTACAGTTAGAACTCTATATTACCTGTTAGCTAACCTCTACAGTTAGAACTCTATCTAACCTCTACAGTTAGACCTCTATATTACCTGTTAGTTAACCTCTACAGTTAGAACACTATATTACCTGTTAGTTAACCTCTACAGTTAGAACTCTATATTACCTGTTAGTTAACCTCTACAGTTAGAACTCTATATTACCTGTTAGTTAACCTCTACATTTAGAACACTATATTACCTGTTAGCTAACCTCTACAGTTAGAACACTATATTACCTGTTAGTTAACCTCTACAGTTAGAACACTATATTACCTGTTAGTTAACCTCTACAGTTAGAACACTATATTACCTGTTAGTTAACCTCTACAGTTAGAACACTATATTGCCTGTTAGTTATCCTCTACAGTTAGAACTCTATATTACCTGTTAGTTAACCTCTACAGTTAGAACTCTATATTACCTGTTAGTTAACCTCTACAGTTAGAACTCTATATTACCTGTTAGTTAACCTCTACAGTTAGAACTCTAGTTTACTGTTTAGTAAACACTGACTTTCTTCATGGTATTTTGACTTTATTTTTAAACTATTTGTAAAATAATCTTGCCCTTTTTTCAATGTTTCTTTTCTCTTAGATTTCCTCTTTAATGTTAATCTTTTTTACTTCAACATTTTCTCAATTGTGACTTTTGTCTTTATGTTTTAACATTTTTTGTAATTTTTAAATCTGGGATATTAAAAAATCTCTTTTTATTTTATCTTCTGAACTAATTAGTTGTTTTAAATAAGACAAACCAGTCTAATTACAATGGACTGAATATATATATATCTATATATATATATATATATATATATATATATATATATATATATACTGTATGAATAACTGGACGTTTAGAATCACTAAATCCTCCTGTAGCTTCAGAGACAAGCCTGGAGGTCTGGGGGAGGATGCTGTAATGTTTCTGCAGCCTTTGAAACGCCTCAGAGATCGTAGCCTCCATCCATCTAAAAGCATTGGAAAGCTTTCCACATCAGCCTGCTCTGCCAAACACAGTGAGATGAAGGACCTTGGTCAAAAAGGTAACCAAGACACCTCTATGACCCCTCTCCTTTATGGAGACAGGAGGCCTTGCAGAAAGACAAACCACAACTGCATTTCTCCACCAAGCAGGCCTTTATCAAAGGCTTTCCTGACAGAATCCATTCGTCAATGAAAAGCAAATGACAACCTGCCAGGAAGTGTCTCAGTCCTGAGCAGAAGCAGCTGGACTGGAGGAGCCTCTACCTCTCTGGAGTTATCGGTGGCTCCGCTCTGACACGCCTCCTTTGACCCAGTGGGGCTCTAAAGCCCCTAGCTGTATTCAGCAGAATGAAACCAAACTAATATTAAAGGGTCATTACAAAGAATAATATAAAATAATATTAGAGGGTCTTAGTGCAGCTAGACATAACAAAGTAAAGGATCTAATTTTTTTCTTTTTAACCTGAAAATCATTATGTTTATATGTATCAGATTCAGATAAACGGCAGATGAGATACAGACTCTGTGATGGGGTCTTGTCCTACCAAGCTGAGGAAGAGGGTTCAGATCAGGATGAGACCAGATCCAGCATCCTGCAGGTCCAGTCTGGAGGAAGTTCAGCTTCTTGTTTCTGATCCAGTGTGTTTAGAGCAGAGGATAAACAATACAGATTGAACAAGTCCTCAGGTCCTGCTGTGACCCCGAACACACGCTGGTACTGGTCTGGACTAATTAACTATTCATTTTTATTGTAGCTGTTTAAACTCTTGGTTCATAAAAATATTCTCTAATCTGCCTTCTAGAGGAATGTTGCTTCCTGTCGTGAGTTTGTCTTGTTGTGATGTTTTATCCAGTGGACCATCATGCACTCTGACTGCTGAGGGCTTATAATCTATGTGGTTTAGAAACATGAAGGAATCTTTCAGACATTTCATGTGTAAAAGTTATAGATGACTCCAGTAGCTTCCTGAACAGACTCAGTTCAGAGAATTCACGTCCTTCAGGTCCCTCTTGAGCTAACGGCCAGTCTGATTGCTGCCAAGAACAAAGTGGGTTACCTCGTCTTAAAATCAGGGCTGTCATATGATCGCGTTATTTGTGATTCATTATTTACACCAAATCTTTATCATGTTTTTTATTGCATTCATCACATCACAATGACCTGCACTCACTGAGACGACACCCTGATGTGAGAAAAACATGGAGACATCTAAACGTCCAACTCTTTGACAGTCACCATCTTTTTCTGGTAGCAAAGATTAAAGGTTAACTTTAAACTTTAAATGATAACGATAGAAATCTTACTCACATGAACTCATTTTTAAAGTGTTCACATCTGAAGGACCTCAGCTTCCTGTAGACGTCCAGTCTGCTCTGTAAACAGCTTCAGTGTGTCTCCAGTCCAGTCTGCTGTCCAGGTCAACACCAGCTCTTTAGATTCCTCCACTTCTTCTCCACGATGGACAAAGTGTTGGGCGTATTCTTCTAAAACCCACAATCATCTCCTTTGTTTTGTTGACCTTTAAGATGAGATGATTGTTGCCACCATTCCACAAAGTGGTCCACCATCAGAATGTGTCTGTAGATGTCAGGACTCTGACTGCTACTGGAGGTCTGAGGTGTTCAGAGTCAAAAGGAGTGGTGAGAGTTCAGATCCCTGTGGTGCTCCTGGTCTGCTGACCACCTGGTCAGACGCTCAGCCTGAGGTCTGTTAGTCAGGTAGTCCTTAATCCAGGTGATTGTGGAGGATCCACCTGAGTTTCTGGAGTTTCTAATAAATCAGGCTGGTTGTATTAAATGTTCTGGAGAAATCAGAGAACCTGCTCCTCACAGAGCTGAGCTTCGTCCAGATGACTGTGGTTCATGGGTTATTCTATTAGATATCTGCTGATGCTAAGTGTTAATCTGATACTCATGTTGTTGTTGTTTTACATCACAGACCTGTTTAGAGGATCACAGTGTGAGGAAACACTTCATCCCCACAGATCTCTGGGGTTATTCCTGCAGATGTCGTAGTTTATTAAAAGTTTAAAACAACAGTTATAGTTTACTGATCTCTGATCAGTGCATGTTGAATATCACTGTAAATAGGAGACACACACAGTCAGAATCCATAAACAGCAGCTGGTTAAGGATGATAATAATGTAATAATCACCTTTTCAAACAGCGTTGATGAATTCAGCACAGTGACGTTCTTTAACCATGTGATGATCAACTTTAACATGACTGTGATTAAAACACAAACTGCAGGAAGACAAGAGGAAATCAGTTATTCCTGCTCATCATCTTCACATTAAAGTGAAGGTTTTAGGTCTTAAAGTAACCTGATCCAAAGTGAACCTAGCTCAGATTATAAATACAGCACTCAGAATGTTTTCATTGGTTACTGGTTTCTCTGAGCCCGCCTCCAGTTCCTAATGGAAGCTGGTGTTTCTTCTGACTCAGTAAAAAATGCTGCCGAATTACAATGAGTGTTTAGTTTGTCTTTAATCAAACACCTGAATCACTAAACGCCCTCCTACAGCAGAATAACACCAGAATAACACCAGAATAACACCAGAGTGACACCAGAATAACACCAGAATGACACCAGAATAACACCAGAATAACACCAGAATAACACCAGAGTGACACCAGAATAACACCAGAATGACACCAGAATAACACCAGAATGACACCAGAATAACACCAGAATAACACCAGAATAACACCAGAATGACACCAGAATAACACCAGAGTGACACCAGAATAACACCAGAATGACACCACAATAACACCAGAATGACACCAGAATAACACCAGAATAACACCAGAATAACACCAGAGTGACACCAGAATAACACCAGAATGACACCAGAATAACACCAGAATAACACTAGAATAACACCAGAATAACACCAGAATGACACCAGAATGACAACAGAATAACACCAGAATGACACCAGAATAACACCAGAATGACACCAGAATAACACCAGAGTGACACCAGAATAACACCAGAATAACACCAGAATGACACCAGAATGACACCAGAATGACACCAGAATGACACCAGAATGACACCAGAATAACACCAGAATGACACCAGAATGACACGAGAATGACACCAGAATAACACCAGAATGACACCAGAATAACACCAGAATAACACCAGAATAACACCAGAATAACACCAGAATGACACCAGAATGACACCAGAATAACACCAGAATGACACCAGAATAACACCAGAATGACACCAGAATGACACCAGAATAACACCAGAATAACACCAGAATGACACCAGAATGACACCAGAATGACACCAGAATAACACCAGAATAACACCAGAATGACACCAGAATAACACCAGAATGACACCAGAATAACACCAGAGTGACACCAGAATGACACCAGAATAACACCAGAATGACACCAGAATGACACCAGAATGACACCAGAATAACACCAGAATAACACCAGAATAACACCAGAATAACACCAGAATGACACCAGAATAACACCAGAATAACACCAGCTAAACCAACGTCTCCTGTTGAATCAGTTCTAACACATCGGACGACTCTTTTAAACACGAGTTGTTTTAAATTCAGAAAAACGAGCTGTTCGTGTGTCACTGTTCTGCAGCAGCGTCTCTCCTGATCTGATCAGATGACTACTTCCTGTTTCTAGAGACTCCACCCACTTTGAGTGATGTCACCAGTGGGTGTGGACTCCAGAGCTGAAGATGTGTCAGAAACACGCCGTCCTCAGATCAGAGTCTCTGGCTCTCATTACTGTAGTTTGGACTCTTTTTTATTGTGTATATTTTTAAATTCATGAACTTTGATTTGTTTAAATATTGAAGATGTAAAGAAGTTGATTGGTAGGAAAAGATGCTGATGCTGTTTTTTAATTTTGCTGCACTGCTGATGATAATTGTTCAGGTTTTCCTCCCGTGACGGAAAAACAAACCATGAAGTCTGTGTTTACTCGCTGCTTCTTTTAAATATCATAATCAGGGTGACTGCAAGGGACGCTGAGCTTTATGTAAATTGCGTATAAGCCGATTACAAGCGAGGTGGTTCTGCTGTAAATATTATTTATTTTATGGACTTCCAATTTTCCTAACCAGATGCGATAAAGGAAGAAGAATATTATGGTCATTATCGCTGCATTGCATTAGTGTATTATGAGGATATTTCTCATGTCAGACAAATAGAGAGTAGATTTTCTCCTCAAGACCCAGCGTGCCTCTCTTCCAGGTAGGGAGAGAGAGAGATTAGTTAGATAGTTAATTTGTATGGCAGCTTTAACAGCACCATTCTCCATGGGGGAAAATGTTTCTGAAACATTTTCTGGTTTAGAGAGGCCGCTGTAAGCAGGAGGTGAACTAGCCGTAGGAGCGCCCTCCTGCTCTTTGTCCTAACCACGATGTTTGTCAGGCCCAGAAGGATTTAATGAGCGAAACAGCGAGAAGAGACAAAAAGTAAAGATGGTGGAAAAGAAAACAAACTACACTTAGAAGGTGGTGTTCCTCTAAACTAGTTCACTGTTGAACTTTATTGGTCCAAAAATATCTGATTTAGAGGAAACCTACTACTGTTTAAACTGTGAGAACAAGTTTGTACAAAATGATTTAAAAAGGCAAATAGAGTCGTAAATATTCATGTTTGTGAGATTCTATTTTCTCTATGATGTGTTGTAATGGTAACATAGAGGTCCAGGAAACATGGAGCAGAGTTCAGACTGAGATCAACTACGAAGCGGTTTAAAGGCAGAATGGGCTTCTGTTCAAACACCATCTGGTCACCGACTGCTGACAGGTCACAGTCAGCTCCTGTGCTTTGATTATTAAACAAATCTTCACTAAATGCAGACCTTTAGACATTAAAAGCTGCATGGCAAAAACATGCAAAACATTCACTTCAAGGCCAAAATTATTACAATTTAATAAGAGTGTATTTTAATTAAGTTTTTTGTATCATTTGTTAAATAGTCTGGTGCAGGGATACTCAATAGGTGGCCCGTGGGCCGGATCGGGCCATGTACTGTGTTCTCCAAGCTGTGATAAAATCCACTGTGAATCGTCGCGGCCCCTCCAGGAAGAGGAGCTGCTGCAACCCACGCCCCCTTCCCCCAGACCTATCGCGCCCCCACCCCCGAGACAAACTCACAACATTCCCATGCGTACCAACCATCAGCTGTAAGGCAGCCAGGGCAGTCCAACTCTGCCAGAAACATGAGGGCTGCACCACACAGCCAGTTCAGGTTACTGGTTCCTTCCTCTAGCCTCTACACCCAGAGGGTGTTCTATCTACAGGACGCGGTTTAAGGACTGGCTTCCTGACAGCTCAACCAGCATCACAGGCTTTTGACAATCTTTGCAGCTAAAACTAGTGGTTAGCAGAAAGGAGGAGGCACTGCCATGTGTATTAAGAACCATTCATGTCAAAAAGAGCAGGTCAGATCACATGCTGCACGACTGGCCGGCCCCTTGATATGCCTGATGGCCAGTCCAGTGGTGGCTTACTGGGAGTGAGGCACTCAGTGGTTAAGGCATTGGTCTTGCAACCAAAGGACTGCAGGATCAAATCCCCAGTCTGGCTGGGTTACCTTGTCTTTGGATCCTTGGATAAAACTCATTGCCTGCTGGTGGTCAGAGGGTCTGGTGCCGCTGTGTCTGGTCACCTCACCTCTGTAGCTCATCAGAATCTAAACGGCTGATTTCAAGTGCTTTGTGACTTTGACCAGTGCTACACAGTACAAATGAAAGACATTTATGAGAATCTTACACTCCTGAAGATCACACACAGTTTAGCTTTTGTTATTTTTGAATGAGAGTCAGAAAGAGGTGCAGTTCTGTTTCCACGTCTCCTTGTTACAGCTAGCAGCTAGCAGTGGACCAGCGGCAGACTAAGCCAACATGAAGGTGTTTTATTGTGATAACAATGAAAATAAATGTTCTAATTTAGTTTAAACAAGTAGAAATAAAAATAATAAGACTCCATGGACTTGTGTTATTAAAGAAAGTTATTAAATGTTCTTTGTGAGTGGAAAGGTGAAGAGCATAAACCAGTCAGGTGTCCATGAACTCCAGAGGAGCCTTCCTGTCCCTGATGGAGGTCAGTGAGGTCGTTAAAGTGTTCACATCCTGATGAGTGAAGCGTGTATTTACACATTTATGGTTTGTATTATTAAAAAGTCTCTTGTGGTTTTATGCGGAGGACACCTCTGAAACATCTTCAGCCACTTGCAAATAAGACATTTTGACATCGTTCACTGTCAACAAGTGATCCATTTGGTCACGTTAGAGTCTGTCACTTTGACATTTGTTATTTTAATCAACACAGCTGAGCATTAGCTGTAGAAAACACCAGGCTTGTGTCTGTGGGAGTTTTGTGGACGAAGTGTTTCTGCAGACTTTGTCAGAACATGACCTCAGCCTGCACCGACTTCAGAAATAATCAGGATGAGAGTGAGCACCTTTGTGTCTGAGGTCAGTGTTCTTTCAGCAGATCCAACAAATAGAATAAGCAGTTTTAGAGAGTTTGTATTTTAGAGTTAGCTGAGGTGAACTGGAGTAAGAGAGGCATGCTCAGCCTGGTCCCACTAAAAGAAAACTGCACACAAAGTAAACATGGACTCAACATTCAGAGAAAAGTGGACAAACACATAATCTGACCACAGCAGAGGTTCTAGCTTCATATCTGATCTGTAACAGGAAGGGGGGTCTGTATCTATGGAAGATAAGCAGAACAGGAAATGAAGAGTAGGGGTGGGGTGTTCTTTATTTTCTGGTGCATCGTGACATGGACAGAAATGATTTTCAATTACATGTAAAATGTTCAAACTCAGTGTAATCAATGGTAATTCATAATTCAGTATTAATGAACTCTGATGGAGTCACGTCAGACTCCAGAACCCTTTGGTTCCCAGAGGAGTACCCAGTGACTGCACTTAGCCCAAACCATCAGCCCTCCACCACAGTGGGATCAATGCTGACTTTTTAACCAGGTGGTTAGAATATTGTTTGTTTGTATTGAGATGAGGTTCAAAGTTCCTACAGCATGCCGTGCTAGTGAATGCAGCACCACAGTTTACCTCTTCACCACGCCCGCTTGATGACCTGATTACAAAAAGTTGTCTATCCCAGTGAATGAGTTGGTTTGTGTGACGGGCTGGTGGTGGTCATGTGGGCGCCTGGCTGTCTGAGGAGTCTGCTGAAGCGAATGCAGCTTCTAGGGGTGCTCTGAGCCCTGGAGTGAGCTCTGTTTTCTGACTGCTCAGTCATCCCACTGCTGCTCAGTTAGGGTAGAAATTGAGTTTTATCAACTGGGTTTAGATTAGACAAGCTCTCAACCACGCCAGCATTTTAGTGGGTTTTTGTTCTGTTTTCCTTTTTCTTTCTTGAGTCCATTTATTGGTTTAGTCCCTGTTTGCCATAAGTTGTTTTGTCATTATTATTTACTTGTTAAAGGTCCCTGGTTACTTTGATTAAGTGTGATTTATTTGGTATTATTTGGTTTGGGAAGGGGAACATTTTTAAAGAACAATGAACTATTAAAGTTGTTTTTTAACTAGTAAGCCAAGTCAATAAAGACCTTTATGTTTTGCTACCTCTGTCTGGGTTCCTTTTGTACCAACTCAACCTTGGGTTATTTGGTCACTGTGGTGTAATTTAGGGGCCTCTAGCCTTGCCCATGGTCACATATAGCTCTTTTATCTCTAATTTATATATTTAGCCCTTTTATTGGTAACTGTGTTTATTTTTATTGTTTTTAGGTCCTGAGTTTCTAATATTAGAGGATTTTAGATTGCTCCTGGCTGAGGAACAGAGTCAGATACTGAAAACTTTTTTCCTTCAGAGAGATTCCAGACACTGTTTAGCAAGTTGGAGACGCAGCGTCCTCCTCGGAGGACGAGGAGACAGCAAGAAGCCAGAGAGGGAGGGAAACAGGAATCAGAGACTGAGAGAGAAAACTGTTTTAGGCAGTTCTAACGGTCCTGGACCTTTGGGTCCTTGGTCAACAAGATGAGGGAACTGAGGTCTCACGTCGAAGACCAGGACTGGAGTTCTGGTTTCTGAGTGTGGATGAGGACTGACCAGGACCGGATCACATGTTTAAACTGCTGGTGACACATTATCACCATCAAGCAGTTGGTATGCATCCAGACGCTGATCTCCTGGATGTCATGTTGGTCTGTTCCTGTCTGCTGTGACTAGGGATGGGAATCGAAAACCGGTTCTTAATGAGAACCGGTTCCCAGTGTTTCAATTCCTTGGAATCGTTTGCCATTTTTGCTAACGATTCCCTTATCGATTCCAGTCGGCGCGACTACGTCACCATGAGTCACTAAACTCACGTTTCTCCACCGTGTAGATTAGAGCCATGTCTTTGTAGATGTACCTGGTAACAGCAGCAGTAACCTCCTCCTTCCATCCATTCCACTCAGCTGGCAGCTACATGACGTGCTGCAGGTAAAAACCTGATCAGCGTCTGGAGTTTATTCTGAGCTCTTACTCCAACACTCAACGCTGCTTTTGCTCGTTGACTGTCTCTGTATTCTTCGACGTGGTTTTTGTGTAGGTGATAAAATATATTAGTGGCGTCGGAGTCCGTTGTTGGGACCGAGAGCTGCAAACTTTTCAAACAGCTGCTGTCTGGTCCACGTCGGTCTTTTTATATTTAAACCACATCATGAGACAGAAGTTGTCCCTCTTTTAGTTACAAGATCCTCGGTTTGAGTTAGCTGGTTATCCTGTTGACTCTGGTCTAAAACGCGTCCACTACCGTCTGCCTCCATGTTTGTTTATGTGTTGCTGCGCGGTGCGTTCATGAACATCCCGTAAAGTGCATTATGCTGTAAAACTTCTATCGTGGCTTAAACGATAGAGCTTTTTATCTGACGGTAGACATTTTCTATCGTCCAGATGAAATATTTCGTCATAACGCACAGCCCTACCTGTCTGAGAGGGTGTTCTCCAGCAGGAGACACAATAAGTCCAGAAAGATCAGGTATCCTTCCTGAAAAAGCAGATATGCTCATTTTTCTGCAGAAGAATTGTTAATTTTCCATAGTTGATGGTTGCAAAATTGCACAATTCCATTAAACTTGACTTGAGTTGTATTTGTTGCTGGCTGACGTAACTTTGTGTGTTCAGCTCCGATCCTTTTTAAAAAGAGAGTTGAAATGTTACATTCTTGTGGAATTGCACAGAATAATTTATGTTGTATTTTATGTTATTTCTACAAAATACTATTTTATTATTATTTTATACTTAGAAACGTTTTTTTCTGGGCACCCTGTGACCCTAGGCTCTGGTTTTCTTAAGACCTCACTGTTGGATGTATGAGGTCATCTTCCTTCTAAACTTGTATCTGACTCAAAGATAAGATATAAACCAGCTTGAAGCTCATAGATCTGTTTGTTCTCTTTTTTCAAATGAGAATCGATAAGAGAATCGATAAAGAATTGAATCGTTATACAGAATCGAAAATGGAATCTGAATCGTAAAAATCTTTTCAATTCCCACCCCTAGCTGTGACCCACCTGGATGTTCTCATACTGACTTCCTTCTGGTACCTCCAGGCCACTGGGGCCACATTCTTTGGTGATCCTTTTCTCCTCTTAGCTTTATAAAATCAGTCGTCTGCTCCTTGGTACTTAAAACACATGACAAACAACCTAGTTCACAAAAAACAACATGATGTTAGCAGCTATACATGAAGAACTCATGTTAAGGTTAGTCATTTTTCTTATTATGCTTTAAAACAAAGAGCCTAACACAATCACTTTAAGCTTTGATCATTTCGTACCGCCAGATTTTAATATATTACATCTCAAACTGTAACCTCTCCCATTCCATCTCCTGCTCAAACAAAAATCTCCCGTTCGGCCTGGGAGTGTACGTCATGAAGGATGGAGCAGACCAGTCCTCAAATCTGGAAAAAGAAACGCATTGGTTGGACGCATTTGGAGGAGTCTTCAAACTCGGACAGCCTTTGTTGCATCACTGTGATGTAATCAGCCTTCAAATCCACAGCAAACATCTTCAGAAGAACTTTATGAGATAGAAAGTCAAACATCTGAAGTCCCTTCAGACACACAGTTCTGTCACAGGAGCAGGGCGACACAGGGTTTCCTCCTCATGGGTGAAGGGAGTCGAGTGACGTGATATCAGACCTGGGTCAGCCTCAAACCTGCAAGTAGGTCTAGTGTTGAATCAGAGAAGTAGATAACTTACAGGACTTCTCTAACTCAAACATAACCTGATATAATAAAACAGCTAATCCTTCCTGATTTACTGCTCCCAGTTTTCCCTTCCAGTCACACCAGTTCACTTAGACCTCTATTCTGGCGAATCTTTGGATTATATTGTAATAATAAGATAACCAGTTTGGAGATTTTATTTAATAAAATTCCAACAGAACCCAAACAAACTAACACCACCGATTGCTTCCCTGTCCAACAACGCATGATCAGATCATGTGATCTATGTGGAACTGTATAAATCAACTAAGATCTCATTAAACAAATACATTTTTAATTCACTGTAATTGTAAAACTCCATGTGCGTTAGAGTTAGACGTGTCAATCAACAGGATACAAGCAGAACTTCAGTGAATGACAGGTTGACTCAAGCTGCAGTGCATGAAGAGAAAACAGGCCAACAAACCCCTCCCCTCCCCCAGACGCTCCGTCCAAAGCCACACCTCCATCACCTGTAAACCCAGAGCTCCTCTCAGCTGGAGGAGGGACTACTGCTCACCTGTTTGATACCTGGTTGCTGGTAGAAGCTTGTCTTTTCTGACATCTCAGCACACAGTATAGCTGCTCTTTGCACAATAAGAGTGCATGTGAATGGATGTGATGATTGACAGGTAGGCAGACGATGGTTTTGGTCTGAAACAGGATTGGTTGAGATTGAATCCTATCAGAGTTTTTAGCTGTGTTTAACAAAACGTAATGAAAACACACTAGATTAGCTTAAATCAGGCGGAGGGCCCCAAAACCACCAAATTCATGTCATGTTCTCACTTTTAATACAATCATCAACCATTTCATTGTCTTCCATCCTGACAGAGTATTAAAATCTCATTAAAAATGAAGACATTGTTTCAGTCAGCATCATGATTGAATGCTCCGTACAAACTGTCCACATTAGTTTAGATTTGAAATCCGATTTAAAAAGCTGTTAGGAAGGTTTTCCCTGAAGGCCCGCGCCACCCGAAGGCCCTGAAGTGTGAGCACTAAAGGACACATTCTCTGGAAGATTAAGTTGCTGATGATAAGAGCGTCCCTCCTCTATCCTCATTTGTCTCCCTCTCCTTCTTCCTCTACCTCTTAGCTTGCCCTGCAGTCTGTAAAACTCTGGCTTAAAAATACTGCGACACCTCTTTTGTTAAACCGAAGCCTTTCTTGTCCCCAACTCCACCTTATTTATTTTTGTGTACTCCCTAAATAACAGTAGCATTGGGATAAAAACGACAGGAAAGACGAACAGACTCAGTTAGAGCGAGGAGAAAGAGACGGAGAGAGGAGGGGAAAGTTTATAAGGCGCAGTTTAGGACGAAATGCGTGAGAGAAGCAGGGGAATCTGTGGTGGCCAGCTGCATGAGGGGAGATAGTGGAGAAAGGCTTTTAATTCTCAATCCCCACAGAGCCTTTGAAAATTACCAATCTTCTTATCACAGACGCAGGGCTGCTTATGCAAATTGTTGTGGAGTGGAACGTTTAAACGGAAAATTACTCGACAGCATTTTTTTTCCCTTCCCTCTTCGCGCTCCCCCTCTCCCGCTCTCTTCCACACAGAAAGCCTGTTTTGAGTCTCAGATAAGAAGATGAATTGCTCTCTCCGTGCTTTGAAGCGCGTCAGGATTTAAAGACTCCAGCCTCGTCTCTGGTCGAACGCCGCTGCTCTCGCTGCCTTTGTAGCAGAAAACAGGCTAGAAAAAATAGGAGAAAAAGCATTTCAAAACAACATAGATTCAGCGCTCCAACACATCATCGCCGCCCGAGGAGACAAGCAGCAAAGGAAAATATTTAAATATCCCCTAACCCCGGCTCTGCACTCTATTTCCTTCAATGTTTGTGCTTTACACAGCTAACACTTCCTCTTCTTTCCATCTTCTTTTGAGCCGGAGCAATTGACATGGATGAATAAAACTCATACGCTGTGAGGGAGAAATGATTGGCTCTTTTGAAATCTAAATTACAGCACTGGTGATAAGAAGAAACCAAACAGAAAATAATATCAATTAAGTGATTAAAAATGTTTTAATGTTATATAATTTGGTAGCGTCTCTTTGGAGCACCTTTTGATTGGATAGAAGTTGTAAAAAGAAACAATAACAACTATAATCATTGGTACTGTAAACTAAAAGATGTAGAAACATTTGAACTATTTTTAAAAGACAATCAAGAGTTAAAAATAAAGAAAAGAATATTATATTCTGACAAACCTGATTTGATGTTTGGAAAAATCCACAATGAAAAAAAACTAAAATCCTGTCCAGTTTGCAACCATGACATAAACTGAATTAACTATTTATTAATGGATTTTTATTATCAATCAGTCACAAGCTATTCAGTAATGTAGCTGTTCATCCTTCATAAGTAAAACGGTGACTCTGATAGCAAAACGTATTAAATCGTTCTGGACCAATGAGACTCAGACTGGAGGACTTTAAGTTTACTGGTTGGTCCTGGTTTTCTAAAGGCCTGATCAGAATTATTAAGATGCTCCTGTATGGACCTGATTCACCATCCAACTATTCTAAAATACTTTGGTGTTCTTATCATTTATTTTCATGTATTTCTAAGCTTCACTTCATGGAGAAAAGATAATCCACTGTTATTAAAATGGATTCAAAGCACATTAAATGAATAAAGTCATACACTTAGTCCTGATCTGGGTCCAGAGTCTCTGTTTTTACCCTAAAGCCTCTAGTCCCAGATCCAAAGAACCAGCGCTGTCCCAGAACCGTGGACGTGTTGTGAAAGCCAATTCTAAATTCTCTAGTTAAAGTTTGAGTCAAAGTTCAGGCTGAATCAGAAGTCAGGGGGAGATGACTGCTTCTCATATTTAACTGTTTCTGTTTTGGACCTCCAGTCACAGAAAGCAGGTCAGAGCTGCTGCCATGGTCACTGTTTTCAACTGAATCCAGTAGGAAACACTGTTTAGGAACTGTTGTCTTTTGTCTCTGGTTGAGTGAAACTCCTGTTGAAATCAATGAAAAGTGTTTACAAGCAACAACAGCTGGAGTTTTGAGTCATTTTTATGAAAAATGTCAGTTTTCCCCCCAAACCGGGAGTGGTATAAGGGAAGGGATGTGACATAGCTGCAGGAGGGACGTGGCCTTCTTATCTCAAGATAAAAATATTGATTTTAATGCCGACTGTGACACAGATACATCTTTAAATGTTTACATCTACTTAATAAATAAAGTTGGTAATTAGCAGAGGACATGATGGAGAAAATACATTTTCAGTCCGGCCCGGAACGCCTTGGTGTCTTGATGGAGGAGCTGTGACCAAAGGAGGAAGGTCTGAAGATCTGGAATGCTAACCCCCCGTTGTCAAAAACCACAGAGAATCATAAATGTGTTATTTTGAACAGGTGAGCTACCATACCTGTATATATGGCAAAGTAACAACAAATTAATTCAATGGCGTAGATTTGCTCTTGACATTGGTGGGGACCAGGATGAGACGTGCACCAGGTTTTTGGGGGGTTTAACGCACGCTGAGACAGGAAACATTTAAAGTGCAGATTTGGCTCGGTGCACATAAACCTGTTCTGATCCTGTCAGTTTGACCCAGAACCAGACCTCCTTGGGTATTAGCCCCAGGTCCCCTTGGTCCTGGTTCTGGGTCCCAGTAGCTGGATCCAGGATCATTTTACAGGGGTTTTGGCCAGGATAGAGACCCAGGACCAGACCTGCTCCATGGCAACAGCCTCAGGTCCCCGTTAGGTTTAAATCCTCACATTTAGTGTTTTCTATCATTGAGGAAAAAGTCAGACATCTTCTGCTGGTGTCTGCCCTGCAGGGCTCTGATTGGATAAAATGTCTTTAAAGTCGTGGCTGAGACTTAATAAAACAGCCTCCTGATGATAAAATATGTATAGAAGGGGAGGCAGTAGCTCAGTGGTAGGGTGATGGGTCTTGAAACTGGAGGGTTGCAGGATCAAATCCCCGCTCCGGCTGGGTTACTTTGTCATTGTGTCCTTGGCCAAGACACTTTACCCTGATTGCCTGCTGGTGGTGGTGGTCAGAGGGCTGGTGGTGCCTGTCTGGGCGCCTCACCTCTGTAGCTCCATCAGCATGTGAATGACTGACTTCAAAAAGCACTATACAAATGCAAAGACATATTAAGATGTCTGTTTGCAGGAATAATGGGACAAACCCTGTGTAGATTGACTGTCTCCCTACTCTGTGATCCCCTACAGTAGAGGTGGGCATCCCTGGTCCTCGAGACCTAGCATGCAGCATGTTTTAGAGGTTTTCTTGCTTCAACACACCTGATTTAAATGTTGACTGACCTCCTCAGTATCCCTTCAAGGCCGTCAGAAGCCTTCTAGTTCAGATCAGGTGTTGAAGCAGAGAAACACCTGAAACATGCAGGACTGGACACTCAAAATCAAATAGAAAGACGATTTTAAATTTACCAGAGGAGTTATAGGTGACAAAGTGACCTAGTTATAAATTGGTCATCTTGAAAACTAAACATATTCTTCACTGATTTATTTTTAAATGTTGAGTAATCAGCTCCATCACCAGCTCTGATTTAACTCTGGCCTCTTGTCTTTAGAACCCTCCTGTGCGTCAAACTGTCAGGTATTGCTGACTTGCTGATTTTTTTTCTCCCCATGATGCCGTGCTGCATCCTTCCCATGCTCTACACATCAACCAGTCCCCTAAAGGGTCCTACCATGTTGACCATCAACATCTACATCAAAACATCCACCACCATGAACAGATCTATGGATGTTTATTGACTATTGATCATCCTTCACGTATGATGAGGATCACCCTGAAGACCTCGCCCTAGCAGACCCTGCTCAGACCACCACATTCTGACTGGTTTTAGATGTAATGAGACCAGAACCCTGTAAGACAGCTACCCACTTTCAGCACAACAGCTAATATGTTTGGACATTTAGAGTCCATGGAGATTCCTGTGTAATTTGCAGTCATAAAATGATTATTATGTATAATTTGAATGAATTTCATTTTGAAGCATATTAAAACCTGTTATTTCTCTCCACAGAGACAGCTGAGAAAAAGGAAGTGTTACCTCCTGGTGGCTGCAGCTGTTATCCTGGCCATCCTCATCCTCATCATCGCCGTTTCAGCGAGAAAATGAGACGTTCGTCTGCGGTGAGAGCCATGAGGACACAATGTGTGGATCAGATTCTAAACTTTAATCATGTTGATCACGTCTGTGTTGATGCATAGAGCTTGAACTGGATGCCTTTTATGGACTTTTCTGCGTGCATCATTCTGAACAACACACACACACACACACACACACACACACTGAGTCCAGCATATGTCTTTAAATGACAAGGTCACACAGAGTCAGTAATAAAAATGATTTGAGCGTGATGACTGAAGAGATGGACTGAGTGAGCTCCAGGCTGCCTCAGTGGATGAGGGCAAAAACAAAAAAGGTTTTATCGTGAAGTGAAGTCCTCCAGGTTCAACTGATTTACTAACCTCGTTATCAAGGTTTACTATATAATATTTATATTTGAACTTTAATTAGTTTCATGAAATTGTTATCATTAGTTGTCATGGGAACAACTTTACAATGTGTTGGTACAATATGAAGAACTGTAGTCCTAAACGCGACCCTCTAAGCCTAATTAGGTAGTTTAATTTGTGTAGTGCTAACCAGGAAGTAGAAGGACTGATGTAGGGGTTCACACTAATTAAACATAGAGACTGTTGTTTAGCTCAAACACTGTTGTGTAACTATGTGGGTTTTCTGAAAAACATGGAATTCTGGTAAAATTTGCTCCAAGTTATATTAAAATAATTTACATTACAAAAGCTATTCCTGTTAGACTTTTGTCCCTCATAACAATCAAAGTGTTTATTTTAATACACTCATCATCATTAAAGCTGCACTGTGTAATCTTCAAATAAGCTAGGTGTAGCTAGCTATTTTACAGAAACCCGTCTCAGAGCTCTCACTCCTCCCGTCAGGTAGATTTCTAGGCCGCACCTCCCCCGGACATGGGGCCGCACATTGCCACAGTAACAATAGAGAGCATAACTCCAGCCGTTGAAACGCTACGCTAACATTCCTCCTGGTTTCTCCTCTTTCTACGTCCAAACGTTTTTAGCTTCCTGCTAGCTGAAAAGGTGTTTTTCTTTTTGGGACTCTGGTATTTTTCCTAAAACTGAAGCGCTAACAGCTGTTTCTGTCCTTCTCTCACTTCCTGGATGTTCTGCTGAAAAATGCTCCAGCAGCATTAATGGAGGATCCAAGCAGAGAGGAAGTGAGGCGCTTCAGGAGACAGACTGTTCAAATTTTGGTCCGAAACATTTGATTGGCTGAAGTTTTTAGAGAACTGCGAGGGAACCACCTTATTGATTTCTTTCATTTTTTTTATCACCACAATATATTTATAGCTGTACTATGTTAGAACGTTGTTAAGAGGCATGAAAACTTTTTAAGGTACATTGTTTACCAAATGACCTATAGTACCTTTAACACATGCATTTAACCATTTGAAAGGAGGAGGCAGAAGGATAAACATATGTGACCTACCTCATTTATATGATACATCACTTCTCTAATAATTTCTTACATCCTTAGCAATTTCAGACAAAAAGACAAAACACAACAAAAAAACAGCAAAACAGAATAAATTATCATCATTTTTTCTATGAAGAAAGACAAAAGTAATCAAGATAGTTCTTTTCAAGTATTATTATGTGCAGCTATAAGGACCGGTTCACATAGGAGGGTTTTTAAAGTGTCAGTCTCAAATCATAGGAGATGACACATGGTGATAAAACATCACGGATGTTAACTGTTCTGCTGTCAAATCAAATCAAATCAAATCAAACTTTATTTCTATAGCACCTTTCATGCCCCAGCGAGCAACACAAAGTGCTTGACAGATTAAAATGACCCATACAACCCACATTCCCTCCCTTTCCCACACATAGAACAATTATGACACTCTCCCCTCCCAGTCCACAACCCATTCCCAGGCACACATACACCCACACATACACATCAAAACCACAGTAAACACTATGTTGAGCTCAGAGAAGACAACACGTCACACATGAACAGCGTTCTCAGGTCAGACGTGAAATCTCACAGAACTTCTAGAGATGAAACGTGACTTCAGGTTAAACAAACATGGCAGCTTTTATTTTTTATTATAAACAACACTGAGCTCTGACAGGTAGAATAAAGAACATAAACAGCTGCTTTGGTGTGGGATTCTCCTCGCTCTGTCAGCGTGTGTCTGTCACCTCGCTCTCTGATTGGCTACAGGTCACATTCCATAGGCCTCTCCTCAAAAACGAGTTTGAAAATCCTACGTAGTGAACCGGCCTTTATTCTAGCTGTAACTACAGCCTGTGTAATGTGAATGGATATGTGTTAGCTCACATAGCCACAGCTTTGATCATCACGTTTTTCATTGCTACCTGTTATTAGCCTAAATCTCAGAGTCGAGTCTGTTGCAGAGGTGGCTTGTGGGTATTCTGTCTTCTGTTGTTGGGTTCTGGGTTGGAGGTGTTTTCTTTGATCTGTCTCCTTGTCCTCTCTACTGTTGTCCCCTACTAACTCACCTCATTACAGACCTGAGCTCATCTGTTAATCAGCCCAGCTGCTCTCACTCAGTAATCACCTCAGATTTCATTAAAAATACTAGACCGACTCACGAGTGTGATCAAAGTCAGCTTATTGTTGATTGTTGACATATAGTATGACGCCTGTAGCATTCAGCATGTGTTCCTGATGGCTCAAACACTTCCTTGTCTTTGAGTTTTTTCTGTTGCTTGACATTCAATACAAGATGTCTCTGCTTGCATAAAGTATTGATTGTCATTTCTTTTCCTCTGGAGGGAGGAAAATGGAAAGTTGCTGGAACAAAGTGTTCTATTCATAAAACAGCAGGTTGGATCAATGCTCCTGTGGTGCCTGGCCCCTGCTGAGGCTCTGCAGTTGACAGTCAGCCCTCGAGTGGTCAGACGCAGGCGCTTACAGGATGACAGTCTAAGAGCTAATAAAAGAAACAAGCTTGTTGTGAAGTGCACTGTTGTCTACTTTGATTGTTTACTTGTGTCCAAAGCTGTATTGATGCTCACTAGTGAAGGAGTGCTGCAGAACAGATGAGACACTCAGTTACTCTCTTCAAAATACTGTGAGCCTGAACTTTAGCAAGGTGCTTCAATCAGAAATTAAAGTTTCAGTTTTCATGATATCATTTATTCTCCTGTTAAAATTGACAATGTCTCCCCGCCCCCCAAAAAACAATCAACATTAAATTCTGAGACGTTGTCAACCAAAGGTTTGTGAAGACAGATTCTGATCCTTCCCACAGATTTTAGGGTGTTTTCTTTAATATTTGAACATCTTTGACATGTGAGACATGAAATATATCAAATTACCCAAAACTCCACAAATAATCATCAGAATTGATGACGTTGATTAATTATAGAGATACAGTTATTGAGTCAGCATCATCAGTTCTGATGAAACTGTAGTCGACAAGGTGATTTTGTGAATTTTGCCACCTCACTGTCTTCTGCTGTCCTGGATTCAGGTCATGAGGACAGCAGGACTACCCAGAGTCCTCCTCCAGCCTCTTCCACCAGCTCCTCTGGGCCAGACCAGAGAGATAATTCCTCTAACGTGTCCGGTCTCCTGCCTTTTATAAAAACTCCTCTCTTAATTCAGCTGGTAAAACAACCATTCACTGCCCACATCAGTAGAGGGCGCTGCATACGTCAGTCGGGTTTCTGCCCCGTTTATCAGTCAGCTCCATGCTTCTGACCAAGCTCCAGTTTCAAAAGCATCATGTTGGAATCTGCTGTTCATTGAGCCTGTAGAGTGAGACAGCTGTCTGATGTCCTAGCTATGGGACAGGGCCATGTTGGGTTGATTAATGCTGTTTGAGGGTTTTATGTTCAGGTTTTATACAGATAAAGTAAGAAAAATGTCCTGTATCTCTCACCTCCACCAGCAGAGAGAAGAATTTAAATAAATGTAGTCACTAGTGGGAGCTCTAAAGTCCTTTCACACACTCATCGCCCACATTTCACTTCTTTGGTAAATAGTTTTTGGTTTCATACAAAACAGAGTCAATCAAAACACAATAATGGACCAAAGGACATGTTCAGCGTCCATACTAACTAAAACTGATATATAAGACATAATAAAATGTTAAAAGCAGCTGGTTATTTTATTACAGTGGGCTGGTCAGTTTAATAAATGAATAATTGCTGATGGCATTAGGCAAAAAGAACCTTCCTCTGCTAGAATGCTCTCTTCCAATCACCTGTTATCAGCTCTATACTTTTCCCTTGAACACCATAGTATGATGGGTGACGAAATGGCCAACAGAAGGCTCCACTCTGCAGCAGCAGGCTCCACCCTGCAGCAGCAGGCTCCACCCTGCAGCAGCAGGCTCCACCCTGCAGCAGGAGGCTCCACCCTGCAGCAGCAGGCTCCACCCTGCAGCAGGCTCCACCCTGCAGCAGGAGGCTCCACCCTGCATCAGCAGACTCCACCCTGCAGCAGCAGGCTCCACCCTGCATCAGCAGACTCCACCCTGCTGCAGCAGGCTCCACCCTGCAGCAGCAGGTTC
>SSNR01000271.1:234585-252211 GCA_006937965.1 Callopanchax toddi | reverse complement strand
TGCTTTTAAGTCGGACAGATTTTCCTAAATGTAGCTGGTGGGTGATGATACGGCTGAAGATATCGCGTTAATGTCCGTAATAGCAGATGACGTTCCTTTTTTTCCCAAAATCTTTATTTGAAGTTCAAAGTATTTCAAAACAAATTCAAGAGTGAACAAGTATCAACAACACTAAAGTAACAAAATAATAGACATATATCCAGAGAGATCAGATCAGTCAAAGAAAATAAACATGATGGTGCTCTGTACTAAATGATATGATTATAAAAATCAGACAGTAGTTTTATTAGAACTTTATAGAAAATGGAACCAGTCCCTACTGAAAACTCTTTGAAACAAATCACATTTCTCACTGTGGCCTTTATAGTTGACATCATCAACGTGGCATGTATTTACAATAAATATATAAAAAAATAACATTTCGCATTCTGCAACAGGATGTTTGGATCACAACGTGAACCAATCAGATCTGAGATCAGGTGAGAGCCAGGCGTTTCCCGTCATGCCCTCGGTTTTGCAGCCGGTGGAGAGCAACTGCAGCGCCTTGCTCCAAAATCTGCGGCCGCCTTGATCTCACGAGGTTATCGTTGCCTACGTAGGCATGACATCAGAGCAAGTCGGCGTCAAGTCGGACAGAAATCTAGCCGGCATGCAATGGGCGCCGATCACCGGTGATCGGATCTGCGCAGAACTGGCTCATCTCGAACGCACCTAATGTAGTGGTGGGACAAAGAGCTAGCAAGGCATTCATTAGCCTCACCTCCAGAGTTCTGGTGCAGCTCAACAAGTCAGGAAGGAGGACAAGAAGATGCCAGATTCCACAGGGTTCCTAAAACCATCAGACTTTCTGTTAACAATAAGAGGCAGGAGTTTGATTTCTGTTCTTTTCTTTGTAAACATGAATGCATTTTTAAAGCTCATCATTAGATCTGAAACTAAATAAAACTCAGCATGTGGGTTTCCTCTGGGTTCTCTGGTTCTCTCAGACCAAAACATCAGTAGTTACCTGTCACAGGTGTGTGTGTGTGTGTGTGTGTGTGTGTGTGTGTGTGTGTGTGTGTGTGTGTGTGTGTGTGTGTGTGTGTGTGTGTGTGTGTGTGCGTGCGTGTGTGTGAGATGGACTGGTATCCTGTTCAAGTGAAGCCCCGCCTCTGATCCAGATTTAGAGATAAACCAGCTCTCTGAAGAGAAACGGACGGACGGTTAAACAGATGGATGGTTCTTCTAAAGGTTTCATGGATTTGGATTTAAAGACTTGTGTTTTACAGATTTTACATTAGTGAATAAAGTGTTAGATGTTCATAATCCAAAGTTTGTGGGGTTTTTTTTGTAATATGAGGGTGTTTTTGTTGATTTGCTTGTTGTTTTGGCATTTGTGTCTTTGAGGCAGCGTTGTGCCTCAGCTGTATTTATTCAGATCTCAGATTAACAGCTTCATGTTTATGGAAATGGACCAAAATCTCTGTTTTAGCAGATGAGGCAGGATTACTATAAATCTGTATGTGTGTGTGTGTGTGTGTGACTGAGAAACAATAACTATCTTTATTCCCACTGGAGGGAACTAATATTACTCACTACTTGAGTTGAGTTCAAGTGACTGGGTTTAGGTTTATTGTCACAGCAGAGATGAAACAAGCTCAGCAAACTCAATAATCCCATCAAACATTTGGATTCCAGACACACTTTGGTATTACTGAGACGTCTGCCCCACTGGATCATCATCGCCCACAGCTGAAGGCAAAACGGGACATATCTGAGCACAATCTCTCATGAACCACTGGGTGGATTTTAATGAAACTCTGCAGATGAAATCATTACACCAACACCTACGACTGATTGGCTTTTGAAGCCAACCTGTTTCAAGATGGCTGCCACAGCGATTCAAACTTAGAAATCACTTCATTGTCTCTAATTCTGTGAAGTTTTAGATGCTGGGCTGGAGTGTCTGAGATACATTGAGAACTCGTCCTCTGAGTGCTAACAGGTCTAGCACTATTATGTGAGATCATGAATAACAGTACTTTAAAGGTTTAACCAATAGAGCTATAACTCCATTAGTGTCGTCGCTGGCATCATATGTTAGGCGGGGCACAACTCAAATATATAACTGTAGCACAAACTTTCACATTAAAAATGAAATTTAATCTAAATCTAATTTAAGAAAACAACTATTTTATACATGAAATTGCAAATAAAGGTTCACTCACCAGCGTTGTTCATTTCTTTAAAAGAAAAGATGCAAATCATTTTAAAAAATCTACTTCGAATTGTCTTTATGTCCTGGTAGCTCATGAGCTAAACAACACTAGACTGAGAAGCTCTGCTTTCCCACCGAACGTGAAGGTAACATCAGTGTGATATTCCAGTGTTTTAATTGGACGGTCTGGGTTTGGGGCCCAGCGCTTCGTGCCCCGTGAGTGTCTATTGAGAGCGTGTTGCGCACAGTGATTTTCAGATGCTCGTCTTTTAGACAGGCTGAGAGGGGCCGGCCCGTCTTCAGGATTTCAAGAGGATTTAACCTCCTGAGTTTGTCAGTATCAAAGCAAAGACTTAGATATGATTACACAGATATTTATAACAGAATATCTTGGTAACAGAATGGGTTTTTATGCAGTATTAGTCTAAAAACAAACTATTCTCTCCCACTGATCCCCACAGCGCCATCTGGTGGCTGGTGGGGCCGGGACCTACCGGCCCTACATGACGAGACACCGCTGAACTCCATCATTCTCTAACGTTAGATGGCCTTCATCTAAAACTCTGGCATGAGTAAAGGTTGAAGACAAACAGGGTTTTATTAGCAGATTGTTTATCTTCCACTCTGGTGTCTGTGTGTAAAACTACATAATATAATCAATTCTTTTTAATTCTAATGCAAACTAAACATTTACAAACTGCTTCTGTCATCATCGGTATGTTTAAGACAGGGTATCAGACGATATAAACATCTTAAATGAGCATTTAGCAGGAAATGCACGCAGCCCAGTGATCTCCAAGCTAATTAGCAATGAGGTTAGTAAACTGGTAAACTACTGGGCGAGCTCCATCTGTGATCAACATTTAAAGAATTACAGTTTCGTTCACAGGATGAACAAAGTGTTGGATCTGGTTTCTGGACGTGGAGCTCCACAGAGCAGAAGAGGTGGATAAAATGAACAATATGGGTGGTTTTTTTTTTTTTTTGGTTAGTTAATAAAATTTGAAAACATGCTGCTGACAAAAATAACAACCAGACTGCTTCACTGAACTTGGGAGTTTTAATTTGTTCTTTTTCAGAATCGTTCTGCTTAATGAAAAACATGCAAATGAAGTTCCACTCATTTACCTGTTGTTGTTGTTTATCAAGGCTTTTCTCTTCAGTTTTTTAATCAGGTTAATAACACACAACAGACCAGGTGGTAGAAACCCATTTTCTGTATTTATTTTTCTGTAAAGTTCCTGTCAGCTGTAACACGTAACCATCACAGCAGAATGTGTTTTTATTTCCTGTAGAGCTAAAAGGATCAAATCTAAGAGAAATAAAGTCTTTCCGAACCCACTGAGTGTTAAATATGCTGCGTTTGAGTGATTATTATCATTTAGTTGTCCTGACAGGTCCCTTCTTTTCATTACCAGGACGGTTGAAGTCCCAGAGACGTCCTGAACCTGAGGGAACAGGCTCTGAGACCAGTCATGGACCAGATAGACTCTTATTTCTTTGTTGTTCATATAAACACTGAAGGGAAGCAGGTAGAGGATAGAGAGCTTTAAAATAAGACATGAGAATAAACACAGACAAAGGCAAAGGCCCTAGATATAATAGTATTTAATAACTGTAACATGAAAGGAAGTAAATGATTCTAATGAGCCGGATCAGATGGACCTCCACACCAGAGACCAGAGACCAGGACCGTGGTTTTGATGATGGAATTCTTGTCACACAGACCTCGCGGCCACATGGACACTCAGGTCATGAGCTGCGTGCTAAAAACTCATCTAGTTGTCCTAAATCAAAATACAATATTCTGGTAAAACTTCAGCAGTACTTCAGAGAAATCAGAGTTTCATCTCAACAGCTGATGTTTGTTTATCACCTGCAGAGTGGACGCAGCAGGAATGGAAGAGACGAGTTAGCTTTCTTTGTTTGTTTTTGTCGCTGGTGGTACAAAGCAGCAAAGATGTCACGTTTTGTCATGTGGAGCTGATGACAGCCGGGTCTCTAAGTCCAGTCCCTGAGGGTCACAGCTCCACATGTTTCTATCTGCTCCTGGTTTAATCAATGGGTGATTAACAGGCTTCTGAATGCTGAAAAGGTGGTTCGTTCATTGAGTCAGGTGTCTAAAACCAGAGGAACCATTAAGACATGTAGGACCGTGGTCCTGGGAGACCTGGGTTTGGGACCCCTGGTGTAGAGAGACCTCTGGGGGAGGACGCTAACGGATATGAGCAGTACGACTAAAAGGAGTGACTGTTTGTTCCTGTGCTGACTGCTGAACAAGACTACGTTTGTTTGGGATTTTAAAGCTTTTTGTGTGGAACAGAAACCAACACGTGTGATGAATCCAGAGTCTATTCTTCACCAGATTAAAGTGGAGTCTGTGTCATCGTTCACACAGATCATGACTACATGCCAAACCCACCCACCCTGTCTACAATTAATAATTAATATGGAATAACAATAGACTCTGTGCCTTTCAAAATAAAAAAGAAAGAAATGAGGAGAGTAAAAGGGTTTACAGTGAATCCAGAATGTTTCCAGGTCTGGGCGGCCGTGGTGTTGAATCAGTTACATCTTTGATTTGAGCTGCATGGTGTACTAGCACTGTTGTCTCGCACAAAGAAGGTCGTAGCGTCTATAAATGAATAAACCCATAAATATAAACATCAGCCACTAGTAATGTACAAACAGATTACCCCACCGGTAGTTTTTGGGGACACGTTTGTGTTGTGGTCTGCTCTGTAGAGATAGAAGCCTGCCAGCTCCAGCGTAGAGTCCCGAGTTGTTCCCGTATGTCTCCACAGAGCAGAAGGTCAAAGAAGTCCGAAACTCACCGTGCTTCCCCCAGAAACAGCTAAAGCAGTGAGCACATGTTGGAATGAAATATTTCACATAGAGGTTTTCAGACTCCTCACCAGCGTATCGGCCCCTTTCCTCTTCTACCATTCACTTCAGCAGAGTGCACCTTTGATCACAACATGTAAAAATAAGCTGAAGTTGGAAAGAAAATCAGGAGGAAGTCCACTAGATGGTTAAAATTCCCTCTCTCAATATTAGAGGTGAGATTCAGTGCCATTTATGTAATTATTCAAAAACACCTAACAAACACAAGCACACCAAAACACAGGGGCAGCTCTCTGTGGCGCCGTCTGGGTGTAATCAGGGTTCATGACTTTCAGGAAGGGAAATAAACATCATCTGAACCATCACGCTTAAAAAAAAAGACAAATCGGACTAAATTCACCCTGTTGTTTGTGGTTTTCCTCTCATCATGAGTATCGATTCATTCATTTCTTGAGTTATTAGAGGCAACATAAAAGTTCAAGGATTCTAAAAGTTTTCATATTCTGCAAAATTCACTTTCTACAGATCTTTTAACAGTCATATTGTTTTATTGATGTATTTTAGGTGATCTTTTAATATTTGTTTTGTTTTACCTTGCTGTGTTTTATCTTGTCTTGTTTTACTGTAAGGTGACCTTGAGTGTAATGAAAGGCGCCTATAAATAAAATGAAATATTATTATTATTATATCAGTCCCAAAGACTGTGTCTGAGACACAAAAGTGTTCAAATATTTTCAACATTTTCACTTCCTGATTCTCATTTTGGGAAATGTGTTTTGAGCTAATGCTAAAATGGGTCGTTTAAAAATCTTCCCCCTGCTGACGTCAAGAAGGGAAAAGACCAAGCCTCTAGAGGACAGAGCCAATCACGAGCACCTTTGGCTACCTGAGGTGTGACCAGTTCCCTCTGACACGACACGACTGTTGATGTCACACAACCTGTGATCACTGAGTGGCTTGTTGCCGGGCGTTATAAAGGAGTGCTCAAACGGCTACAGAAACTTCATGACACACGCTGAAGTGCCAGCTCCCCCACCCCACAGAGACTAAGCACCAGGTACTCCCCTGAGCACATCACTGAAAAAATGATGCACGCCCCTGTGTGAACCTCTGTAGAATGTTCCCCAAATAAAGATATAAAAGTAGGACTGTAGGTCAATAAAGGGTTCAAATAAAGTGTTTACCTTGAAAAAAAACTAAATATAGGGAGGAACAGCTTAGATTAAAAACTCTGGTGGACTGATCCTACTGGTCCTATGGTCTTTGGTCTTAAATCCATCCTCAGTATCCAGGTAAACAGACGAGGTCTCCTAGCTAGTTTACAGAAACACGACTCGGTGAACTCACCCCTCCTGTCGGGTAAAATCCATACGCCAGCCTCCCGCCGACGTAGGACCACGGTTTGTAAAGGTGACAAAGCAGAGTCTAACTCCAGCCGTAGAAACGTTCCCCCAGCTTTTCCTCTTTTCACCTCCAAACCTTTTTAGTTTCCCGCTAGCTGAAAAGCTGTTTTTGGGGGGACTCTGGTATTTTTATCTTAAAATGGAATCACCCGCCGGCTCTCTGTCCTACTTCTACTTTCACTTTCACTTCCGGGATGTTCTGCCCCAAAATGTGTCCGGGCGGATTAATGCCAATCCAAGCAGTGAGGAAATGCGGCAGACAGACAGCTGGATTGTCCAATCCTATCGTTTGGACCGAACGATAGGATTGGACTGAAGTTTTTAGAGAACTGCGGGACAACTACTTTATTGATTTCTTTCAGGGTTTTTTTAATCTCCACAATATATTTATGGCTATATTATATTAGAACGTTGTTAAGAGGCTTTAAAAAAACGTTAAAAGCTCCATTGTTTACCTGGATACTGAGTATGGCTTTAATGGTCCTACTGGTCCTACTGGTCTAACTGGTTTTACTGTACTTACTATTCTTACTGGTCTTCCTGGTCCTCCTCGTCTTACTAGTCCTACTGGTCAAACTGGTTTTACTAGTCTTACTAGTCCTACTGGTCTAACTGGTTTTACTAGTCTTACTAGTCCTACTGGTATAACTGGTTTTACTAGTCTTACTAGTCCTACTGGTGTAACTGGCTTTACTAGTCTTACTAGTCCTACTGGTCTAACTGGCTTTACTAGTCTTACTAGTCCTACTGGTCTAACTGGTTTTACTAGTCTTACTAGTCCTACCGGTCTAACTGGCTTTACTAGTCTTACTAGTCCTACCGGTCAAACTGGTTTTACTAGTCTTACTAGTCCTACCGGTCAAACTGGTTTTACTAGTCTTACTAGTCCTACTGGTCTAACTGGCTTTACTAGTCTTACTAGTCCTACTGGTCAAATTGGTTTTACTAGTCTTACTAGTCCTACTGGTCTAACTGGCTTTACTAGTCTTACTAGTCCTACTGGTCAAATTGGTTTTACTAGTCTTACTAGTCCTACTGGTCTAACTGGCTTTACTAGTCTTACTAGTCCTACTGGTCTAACTGGCTTTACTGGTCTTACTAGTCCCACTGGTCTAACTGGCTTTACTAGTCTTACTAGTCCTACTGGTCTAACTGGCTTTACTAGTCCTACTGGTCTAACTGGCTTTACTAGTCTTATTAGTCCTACTGGTCTTAGTGTACTTACTAGTCTTACTGGTTCTACTTGTCTTACTGGACCTACTGGTCTTACTGGACTCTGGAACTGCTGGTTTATTGTGATCTCATTCAGACCAGAGCAGGTCTGGTTGGTCCAAACTCATAATGGAGTTTGACACTTTTAATAAGGACCTTGGTTTCTGAACATTAGAGCTCCCAGTGGAAGGAATCGGTCCAGTCAGGGTTAAATGCTCTATCTGAACAGTCCCCTCTTCATGTTTAAAACTCCGTTTGTTCTTTTGAATTTTTCTTTCCTTTTTAGCCTCAGTCATTGTTTTCTCACTCTCCTCTATCTCAGCTGTCGGTATCTCTTTTATTAACCTTTGCTGTGTGAGTCCAGCGTGTCTCTAACTCTTGTTTGCATCGAAGAGTCTCAGTGTTTACCTTCTGGAATACACTGAGCTGATTGGATCCTGTGGGTTTGTTTTGCTTCCATACATTTACTCTCTGTATTTCCTCATCTACCAAACCCGTACCGTGAAGATGACAAAAGCTGAGCCAGTTAGAATCGAAGTTCTTCATCAGGATTTGAGGATTATGAGACAGCTTTGGTTCTGGACCCGGCCTGCTTGTGACCTCTGGTTTAGGTGAACGTATGTTTATGTTTGAGCTTGTGGGTATATTTTTGACCCTGTGTGGAAGGGAAATAAATCAAATGCATGCACATCATTCATGTTTTTAAAAATCATTAAAGTTGTAAAGTGCCAGTAAAACGGTTTCACCTCCTCTGATGTTTGACCTTCATCATGAGCCTCATACATTTGGCTTCTTTGACAAAATATTTCACAGCCTGATTTCTATAAAATAATGACCATTAAATTAAGATGTGATGCAATAATATTCACACCCTTTAAGTCAGTATTTAGTAGATGAACCTCTGGCTGCGATCCCAGCATGCAGTGCAGGCATCAGGCTGATTCTTCTCTGTTAAATGAGGTCAGTCACTTTAAAGGGTGAATATTAATGCGCTCACTTATTTAATGTTTCATTGTTATTTAATTAGTAGAAATCAGTTTTCACGTTGACAGCTTTTAGTTGATTGTTGTTTTAGACACTGCATGCTGCATATTTCTTCCACCCTGAAAAAAAACGAGTTACAAATCAGTCAATAAAACCCTAAAACCATTAAGAGATTAGACACTCGTCCCCATGATGAAAGTGTGTAAACTGCTGACTGTGTGATTCATTCTGCAGGTTTTGAGGGAATCTCCCAACAATCCTCATCAAACAGAGTCAGGTTTAGTGTTGACACGTCTCAGGTGCGGGATAATAAACATCGGTGGTCACAAACCAACACCAAACCGACTTTGTGACAGACTCAGAGCTGCCTTAAATCTGCCCATAAGAGTTAAACGGACAGTCAAGCAGGGAGTGCCTGAAAAGTGTGAGTGAAAGAGCGATGGAGGAGAAAAGAAGAAAAGGCAGGAAGGAGAATAGTGCCATACATCAGTTTAATGAGGGAGACAATGACAGAAATAACCACAGAGTCACTTCTGCTCAGAAATCAATAGCCTGGCTCTTCATGGAGCTCTAAATAATGCAATAAGTGACCCCTGCTCCCTGCTCAGCCTCACGTCTTGTTTACACGTCTGGGCAGAGAGGATCCTCTCGTCTCGATGCGTTCCTCCTGAGGTCTGCTCATTCAAAAGCAGCTCCTACATATGGATATTCCTGGAACAAAGATGAATTCAGAACTCCTGCAAAATGTTTTAATTGTCCAAATATTTTGACCAGAAGTCACAAGATCAGCACTATAACCATATCAGCTGTGTGCAGAGGGGCGTGGCTGTTTTAAATGCAGATTTTAATTTACATTAGTGGTGCATTCAAACTAGCTGCAGCAGGAAGAAGAATTTAAAAAGCTTGAGTCACATTGTGATGTTTGGTTTCAGCTTTGTTTTTATTCTGAAGCTGATGCAGCATCAGTGTTGATGTGACCAGACTCAGCCTGCTGCATGCTGCATGCACAGGAATACTAGACTAACATCAGGACTCCAGTCTGCAGCCAGCCCTGTGGTCTGGATACAGTATTACTGTAAGGAAGTGTGTGTATTTACTACAGTCTGGAAATGATTGTATTTTTATCGGTTATTTGTTTGATTGATAAAATGACATATTTTAGATTTTTTACAGCAACCTTGGACAGGATCCTGATCCAAGCTGAAATCTGGATCCAGATCTTAAATGTGACCTGTGCATGTGTGACGCAATCTTAATTAGCATGTTAGCGAAGCGCTAAAAGCCCTGCAGGCTACGCCGTCACAAACATTATAATTTAGAGGAGCTACTGACAGCTGAGCGAGGAGAGCGAGCATCTGAACAGGATTTGTTGTTTTTGTTCAAAGTTTTGATTTCTATTTTGAGCTCTATTCTCCTAAAATGTACATGATTGTCTAGAAAAGTTCAATTAAAATTCCAAAGGTAATTTCTTTTGTCTGCAGCGTTAAAGAACAGATGTCAGTCTGAGGAGCTGGATGTTTATGTTCTTTGAAATCTTGATATTTTATGGCTGCAATTACTCTGAGAAAGAGCCCCTAAAGTGGGTCCCTGTGCAGTGATTAATGATTATAACATCACAGAAACAAGCACAAACAGTTTAATTAGTCCAATTAAATAGGATTAAACCAATTAAGATGGGTGTAATATTAGACTTTGCAGATTCAGTGATTATTTTAATAAATAATACTGCATTAGTCCCTACAGGGAAAGGACTTCCTGTGATTGAAATATTTAAAAACAGAACAGAAAGAAAATAATAAAGTTATGTGATGTTTATAGCATCATTTTTTAGCATCTTTAATACAGTTTGGCTCATTTTCATAAAGTTATTTATTATTAGCTCATGACCTAAGAACGGTCCACAGTTACAAACAGATTGTTCTTGTCAAAACAAAGTAAAGTAAAGTAGAGGTCCACTCCCCCCAACACTCACCAGGTTATAAATCAAATACAACCTGTAATATCTAAAACCCTTACTGCATGGCAGACTTCTGATGTTCTGTATGACTTTTAGAGATCTGCTCCAGTGAAGCCGGAGCAGATCTCCTGGTCCCTAAACAACATTCTGATGAATCGTTTCCTCTGTTTGTCAAAGTAAAACCCTTTTCTGTGTTTCTCCTACATTAACGTTTCTAGATTCAGAGCAGGTTGGTTGTCCCAGCATCAAACAGTCCTTCATGTCATCCCCGGATGACTTGAAGAAGTCGAGATCAGAGCAGCACCATCTGCTACGCCTTGTCCTCTTTGTTGCTGAAGACAGCTTTTGATTCTGGCTGCTTGTTTTCCAGCAGAGCACATTTAAGAACATTTACTCCTCTTTCATATTAAACTGTATGAGGTGGTTCAGGCATCTCACTAGGATGCCTCCTCGTCTCCTCCCCCTGGAGGTTTTCAGACTGGGAGGAGACCCTGGACTCAAACTAGAGGGACCCCTCACTAAACAGAGGGCTGTCTGGGTTCCCTCCTGGACCTGGATAAGTGGCAGGGAGTGGTTAGATCGATGGATCAGCCAGCTCCTCTGTCAGGCCTCTGAATCCATACTGAAGCTACACGCAGTGATTATTGGCTCCGGTCGCTGGTTGACACAGTCCAGTCTGCCGTCTGTGTTTACTCATGTTTCACTGTAACATGATGAGAAAACATCCTGGACAAACTCAGTGGATTCTCCCTGTCTGCAGAGCAACAGTCCACTATATTACCTGCTGTTAGGGCTGATTTATAAAACTAGAAGCTGGTTTTTATGTATTCAAAGGTCCTGCTCATAAAGCATGGTGTCAGCGCCTTTATGTCCCTGGAAGATGGTGATAGTTCCTGAACCAGCCTCAGTGAATGAGCCTTTAAAGAGACGACTGTGTGGTTCTGAAGTGGCGTCTATCTACAGTAAGGACCACGCCCACCAGTGACATCACTCAAAGCAGGCAGAGGCTGTGTCCGGATTCAGGGGTAGGACGCTTCTGAGGACGTGGACTTGCTGGTCTACCTAGGTTGGGTCCTTGCTCGACCGCTAAGACCGGAAATAAACGGGTCTGAGTTCAGACGGTCTAGCCTCATACTTATCCCCGCCCCTCAGTCCAGTCGCTTAGCAACCGTGACAGCACAGACAGACAGGCTAAAGCTAATAAAATGGATCTAAAGAAACACTCGAAGCTCTTTTATGGTGACTTATTTCCTAAACTTTCATTTAAAACATTCAAGCTAGTTTACATTGATTTCTTGTCTTAAATAACATGAAAAATAAAATATTCAACCTCTTTTGTGGAGATTTTTATTATTAAACTTCATATAAAGAGAAGCAAAACATTCCTAAACACAAGCTTTAATCATCTTTTGAGAAACTGACATTTAAAACTCTGTTTTTTTCTGCTACTGCTGCAAAATTGATGAATCAGTAGAATCCAACGGGACTTATAAATTCAATAAAGTTAAAAAAAAAGAAAAAAGTAGAATCCCACGGCCGGCAAGTAAAGCATCCTGGGATGCTTGCCTTGGCCAGCGAGGATACGCCAGACCCATCCTCGAAATTGTGGTGGAGCGAGGACGCATTTGAGGACGCATGGATGAGTATCCTTCGAATTCGGACAGCACTCGTCGCGGCGCTGTGACGTCATCGGCCTCGAAATGCGTCCTCATAAGCGTCCTACCCCTGAATTCGAACACAGCCACTGTCTCTAGAAACAGGAAGTAGTCCTAGTCTTTCTAGAGACTCCACCTGCTTTGAGTGATGTCACCAGTGGGTGTGGTCTTTACTGTAGATCAGGCATGTCCAAAGTGCGGCCCGGGGGCCACTTGTGGCCCTCAGCTGAATTTTAAGAATGATATAATTTAGTCCTCCTGCAGGATGTTGATGCAGACAGATGCTTTCTGATATTTTTATGTTTAGATTTTCACTAACAAGAGACTCAACAAACAAAAATACTGGTAAATTAAAAAAAAAAAAACATTTAAATGCAAATTTTACCATCTAATCAAAATATTTGATTTTATCAATCAGGTTATTCCAGAAAAATACATTTCCTGGTTAAAAAAAAGAACCAAAACCTTCTTTTACTAAAAAGCAGGCTTGTGAGCTCTGTTCATAAAACTTGACTGAAGTTTTTAAGTAAAAACTGTCGACCAATCAGATCCAGTGACTTTAAATATTATAATTATATTTCTAAATCAAGTTTTCATTGGGCATTTTTTTGCCCTTAGGGACCATTGTGTGTTTTTTTTTTCAGAAAATCTGATGCTACATAAAAAATACAAAGTAAACAAAAATCATTTTTATGCTAATTTGTGACACTACAGAGCCCTGATAATTCACCCCAAAACCAGTCCTCTGGACATAACACACACACAATTATTTCATTTTTACTGTTTTTTTGTTTTTTTTCTCTGTGCAGATTTTTTTATTACAACCTGTCATTAAAGGGACTAAATCTAAAAAAACAAAACATTTTTATTTTGTCTTGTAAGCACTGAAGCTAAGGATGAAATTCATGTAAAAATATAAACACTTTAGTAATATTATAATTATAATTTTATATGAAGTTTTGTTTGGACATTTTTTATGCATTAGGGACCTTCGTGTGGCATTTATTAAAGGGGCCTCCAAGGGTTAATGCTTTTTACTGTAGCGTCAAACGTATGAGATCATACGTCTCGTGTTCACAAAGATTCTGTTCATTAAAATGGTGCATTTATAAATAATTTGTGAGCAGAACAAATAAATAAAATCATATTTTGCCTTTTCTCTTTTTATTTGAAACATTTTCTAACTTTTGTGGCCCTCGAGAACTTTACACTTGGTGATTTTGGCCCTCGTATAGAAAAGTATAGACACCCCTGCTGTAGATAGACCCCACTAACCCACACACACCTTTAAATCCCTGAATCCAAGGTGTAGGATCAAACTCAGTGAACCATTTTCACCTGGTGGTCATGTGACTGCATCACTATATGAAAACTTTAGTCAGAACTTGTTTTTTCTTCCTGCAGAATTATGAACATGGATCTACTGTACGGCACACTTCAGGCACCTTTTAGCTGCTGATAAATATGAAGGTATTAATGTGCGTTATATTTAGCCTCTAAAGCTGCTTTAGTCACTGTGAAACACAGCAGACATGCTCACACTGAAAGTAGCTTATTCAAATGATGTAAAAGCTAAGTTGACAACAGCGAGCTGGAAATCGGGACTGCTGTGATGATATGACAGAAAAATAAATACGGAGAAGAACGTGATGTTCTGTAATGGAGAACCTAAACTTCCTCCTGACTCAAACAGTTTTTCAGAAGATGAGTTTGAATATATGCACAGAATGTTCAGCTCATCACAAACCATCAACTTCCTTATGCCGTCTCTTCGTTATGTAATCATTTTGTTGAAAACTACAGTATAAGACTTTTTTTTAACTTGAATTAAAATGTTTCATCAGAAGTGCAACAGATGTTCATGTTCATCAGCTGTTCCCCCCACCCCTGGCAGATGGTCTGCTGAGAAGGTAGCTGCCCTCCACCGCCATGCTGGGATCAGCTGTTTGTGCCGATATGCTGTTTAGCTTTCTCCAAACAAGCTGCTGTGCATTATGGGTAAACACCTGTACCTTGGTCTCTGTTCCAGAAGTGCTGTGGTTGATTGAGATGAAACCTGAGCTTTGATTGTTGTGACTCTTCAAACAAACCAGACCTATTTCTAACGGGCCTGTGGTGAACTGCAGAGGCTGAAACAAGCTTCCTGTCATTTCTCTGAGCTTTGACCTCTGACCTCAGGCTGATCCTGCTGCGACGTCCACTCCTGGGAAGTTCAGCAGCTGTCTGAAATGTTTTCTGACGTGTCCTCTTTGTGTTAACACACGCCTGTATGCTCCAGACCAGCTGGTTAAACTCCTGTTTTTCTAGTGGGACTGATTGATGATCAATATATCGGATTAATCAGGTCTTTTTGTTTTAGTTTAATAAAATAACAACCTGCTGTGTGTTTCCGGACACTTGAGGCGTATTAGATCGTTTTAAAGCCTGTTGAAGACCAGATCAGTCATAATATCCTGAAACATAAAGGTTCCACTGTCTCTTTAACCTGACTGTACTGGATAAATATGGAGGATATGTCCATGAATAATGCAGATTGCAGATCTGAGTCAGTGAGGGGGAACTTGTGAGTTGCCTCCGCAGTTCCCGGAGTTCTTTGGGCCTCGTATCGTTAATCCATGTCTATGAACAGTTTGACAATAAGCTCTCTGTCTGAACAGCAATCCTCTTAGGCGAGGCTTTGTGGGTAAACTCACCTTATGCAAATTCTAAACCCCATTAGCTTTGAGGGACTAGTCAGCTGCATTGAGATTAATGACCAAGTGAGTGCTTGATTTAATAGGGTTATTTCACATCTTCTCTGGGAAGCATAAACAACAAGGTTAATGCAAGACATTTGTCACTGACGTCCTCCGTCTCTCCGCTCAGAGTGAAGGAAGTTGCTGCGCTCTCGGATGCTTTACCTGTTTAAAGTGAGGAATGGCCTGCGAGGCTTCTGTTTTGTTGGTTTTTGTTTGTTTGTGGTGACAGGATAATTGTTTTTTAATCAGTTTCATTGGTTAAACTTTTAGAAACCCAAGGCGAAAGTGTAAATGACAGACAGGAGCTGTCTGAAACAGGTGATCAGCTCAGCAAGGAGAGAAAGTGCTCAGCAACTTTTTATTACAGGGTTAAAAAACGGGAAAGAAAATCCTTATTTATCTTCTTCCATGCCGTCAGCTTACCGCAAACTTTGCTAGAGGGGATTACTGACTGGGTGGGTAATGCTCTGTCACCACAAAGTGGGAGACAACACGCTGTGACAACGGTGATTTGACATTGCTGCTGACTCCTTTAACTCACAGCTGTGGAGGAATGATTAGCCCAAAGTTGAGCAGCAGCATTTAAATACTTTCTCATAACCTTTAATCCCCAATCCAATCAGAATACCAGCCTTCTTCTGGCTGCAAAACACAAGCTGATGCTCAAGTTTGTCCCAGCATGCACTGCAGCTTTTCTCCTGATCAGAGATTACCTAAAGCTGACTGATTATCCTAACAGGTAGTTTAAATCTCCAACCTCAACGGACGGATTAATGATCAATTATGACATGGAAATGAGAGTCCGCATTCAGGTTTTCATGGATTGATCCAGTTTGTATTTTTATTCAAATGTATTGACTTGGCTAAATGAGTGCAGGCCTTCTGAGCCACAGTAATCATCTTACTAGTGTACCAGGACCACTCTGGGGTTTCAGCAACATGTGGAAGAAAAAGTTCAAAGTCCAAATTTAGCCTGAATAAAGGTGAAATGATGAGATTAGAGTGCGATTGTCAAAAAGAAAGTCTAAATATTATTTTTATTTAAAAATCTAAAGATGTCAAAACCTAAACATATTTCAGGAACAGCCTGAGGAAGTGTGTGTGTGTTCTAGAGTCGGTTCTGTTCCTGATGTTATCATAATGGACGGTTCGGATGAGGTTTTACTGAGTAAACTCTAAAATCACAGCAGACATTATCTAGAATCAGTCTGGGGTCTTCACTTCCTCAGAACTCATACAACATCCTTTAATCCTCCACAATAAGAGTCTGAAACGTGTAAGAAGATATTCATCTGAGGTTTATTATAGTGCTGCCAGCTTGGAGACCATGTATCGTTAATTTAAAGTTTTTAGACCGTTCTAGCAGTTATTTTGTTCTAAAAGGCAGCAGATCAAGAAACTTTTTTTGCTGTTACTGGAGACTTTTGAGACACTGGTGGGAAAAAGCTTATATTTCTTCTCAACAAGCTGTGTGAGCTATTGTTGACCCCTCCCACTAACAGGCAGTATGAGCTGCAGTCAGAGGAGACATTAACCCCTCGGTGTCCAAACTGCTGCTGGTGTGCCTCACTGTGCATGTGACCACCCCTCTATGACACGTTAGGATGTTGTGTTCTTCTGTTACTGTGATTTGTTTAAGGCTAAAATCCAAACCAGACTTAAATATGAACTGAAAGTGTAACTAAGTCCACTCTAATAGGTACCAAGCCCTGATAAAGGAGGTGGGTTGGGACATTCTTTCTCACATTTTGTTTCTTCCACACATCAGGCCTCTCTCCTACATCCATTACAGTTAATTATACACATTTGGAAATTATGTAATTTAGTGACTTAGCAACTTTTAGTACAGCCAATAGCTGCTTTCCATACTGGTCTATTGTTTTTGTTGACCAGTAAAACTGCTGCTGCAGCCTAAACCTCTTAATGTTTAGAGGAGTTATTTACTGTTCAGCTCCAGATGCATTGTGGGAGAAAAATCATTTCTTTACAGTAATAATAAAACTTGTATTAAAGAACACTGCTTGTCCAAAATAAACGTCTCAGATATTTGATTAGACCACCTTTAGCTTCGATCAGAGCAGGAATTCACTGTGGCATCGTCTCAATGAGTTTCTTCTTCTAGGTATTTTCTGTTCAGGGCTGCATTCCTTTTCTGTCCTAGATCTTGTAGAGGTGATGAGAGAGTTGGACCACTAAGCAGCTGCTTGTCCAGCTTGTCCCAGATGCTCCTAATGGGGTAAAGTTCTGGACTATGTGGTCAATTTTTGTGTGGTGCTCACTGAACCACTGTTTGTGAGCCTGTTGAATTCAAACCTGTTCACCTTGCTTTCTGATTGGTTACATGTCAAATTCTATAGGCAGCTCCTAGAGGGGGATACACCACACACTGTGATGTTGGGTCAAGATAATCCAACATGTTGTGAGGGGAGCGGTCCTGACATCCTCCAGAGTGGACCAGAGCACTCCTAACCCCCCACACTACGGGATTCTGATCAGATTAGAGACATGAAGGTCATCAGGTCATGTGAACCACCCTTAAAGCTGCACCCAGTGCTTCAAACAAGCTACATATAGCTAGCTACCAAACTCAAACACGTCCCAGAGCTCTCACCCCTCCCGTCAACTATAATCCCTAT
>SSNR01000271.1:210072-234575 GCA_006937965.1 Callopanchax toddi | reverse complement strand
CCCCCCCCCCCCCCCGACATGAGACAGCACATTGCCACATTAACAACAGAGAGCAAAACACCAGCCGTTGAAACGCTATGCTAACGTTACCCCTGGGTTTTCCTCTTTCTACGTCTAAACGTTTTTAGTTCTCTGCTAGCTGAAAAGGTGGTTTTCTTTTAGGGACTCTGGTATCTTTTACTAAAATTGAAGCGTAGCTGTTTCTGTCCTTCTCTCACTTCTGGGATGTTCTGCTGAAAAATGCGCCGATGTGCATGAATGGAGGATTCAAGGACATGCAGAAGAGAGGCGCTTCGGCGAGACAGACAGCTAGATTGTCCAATAGTTGCTTTTGGTCCGAAGCGTATGATTGGCTGATGTTTTTAGACAAATGTGAGAAAACCACTTTATGAGTTTGTTTCAGGTTTTTTAATCGTCACTCTATATTTACAGCTATACCATGTTTTGTTAAGAGGCATGAACATAGTTTTGAAGGTAATTTGTTTTTAAAGCAGCTTTAAGGTTCAGATTGGGCTCAAGGTGCCCAGTTCACTTCAGTCGTTCTGTTTTGTCACACAGCTAAATGAATTTACTGCTCTGACTTTGATTTGAACTGAGGCGGTTTGTCGATTTCAGCAGCTTGTGGAGGTCAGTAGCAGGTTTTGATTTGTCAGCAGGTATGGAAGCCCCTGTAGTGGATTCTCAACCTGTTTTATTCTCCTTATTATAGAAACGCGTGTTGTTGACAGAGCGTATGGAACATCTTCTTCCTGCCTTTTGAATTTAAACTGTTTCTCATTTTATCACCCGTCCGTCACTCAGAGGCTGAGCATGTTTTTGCCTTTTTCTGTGTTTGTTAGCTTAGATCCATGAACCACTGGATTAATCTGAACAACACTGATAATAATCACTGGGGCTGAGTACCTTTAAAAGTGTTTAGGGTGGCATCCACATTGAATCCACAAAAATAGTGATAACTCAGTTTAAAGATCTAGAGGTAATGTTTCTGTCGTAGTAGCTGTCTGAGCATCATTCACATTACTTTTTTTCTGGGTTCAACAGGTGATGCAGAGATCACACATTGACATTCATTGTTATGACCCTGTGGGGCTCCTGACCAGGTGCTCTTACCTGCAGCTCAGTGAGGAACAACTGAGGACCTGGAAGTCTCTACCTATGCAGTCACTCTACTTCCTGTCCCTCTCTGCTCTCCCCACATGCTGCTACATTTAAGTTTGTACCTTATGATTTAACATGTTTTTAGTTAGGTCACTTACTGTAGGATTAATACATTATATTTTATAACCTTTTACATGCTGTGTCTCCCTCTTTGTTAGGATCACTTGAGCCACGTTGTAACAACTGGGGGCTCGTCCGGTTTAACCCTGTCAGGTCATTTTTACCTTAGCAGCAGTAATTTGGGGCTTACCTACAGGGATGTTGGTAGGGACGCTGTGCTTCTTTTAGTGAATGCATGTAAACCTGATGATTACTGATGAAGTTCAGCTGGGTGCCGCTGATGTCTGGTTCAGAACCCGATTTGTGTTTTATCTTTAATTAAATTGTTTGACCTGGTTTTGGGGGTATACCATTTATTTTTGTGTAGTTTTTACTTGCCTTACATGGTGTTTCCCAGTATAGGTTGTGTCCGTTTGTTGTTTTCGTAGTGTTGTGGTACGTGGCTGGTTTTGGTTGTTTCAGACAACCTGTCTCAGCGGTACTCCAGGGGGTTTTGTGGGTTTTCCTGCTTTCAGGTTGGCTTACATGCCTGCTGGTTTTGTGCTCAATATATCGACTGCAGATGAATAAGGTTTTAGCTTTAGCATGTTCTTGTTAGGCAGTTAGAGGGAATTCTCTGAGTATATTTGGCCTTAGGTTGTGCACCATTTTGAAAATTGATGTTGAAGAACCTCCATCCTAATGAGGAGGAGCTAGTGAGCAGAAACGTTCAAAGTTGCAGTAAATTTGACCAAACTGAGAATCAGGGTTACTGGTAGCTTTGTGTGGTGGGTGTGCTGGTGTTTTAGTGTTACAGCTGTTTGGAGACCAGTCCAGTGTGTTGTGTTGTGTTGTGTTGTGTTGTGTTGTGTTGTTGTGGTGATGTTGTAGAAAAGTCTGTCCACATTTGTTGGGATCACATTAGATCGGTACTGGATCAATAGTGGTAACTTGTGAGCGTGGTACTGGACGGTGATCATCGTGTGGGTGTGGCTCTCCGTTTTGTCTACTGACTACTGATTGGATGTGGTAACTCCATGGTGTGGGACCACTGTGTGTTGGTGGCTACAGTTCACTGGTGTGGATCATTAGTTGCTACTTTTGTGTTGTTATAGTAACTTTGTGTTTTGGTTTGTGTCTGTTGTGCTCCCTTTGTTGATTACATGTTGTCATTATCCAAGTAAAGCGTTAGTGTTGATCCTCACTAAGTGCCTCATTGTACATTAGGGCATGATGCTTTTAGCACCTTTTAGTCCTTATTTAATCCACTGCAGCAGGAACTGGTTTCACTGGTGGAATTGTTTTGTGGTTTCCATTTGGAGTGGCGTACATGAGATGGTGTGTTTTGTTGATTCTGTTGGAACACCATCTTTAGGTGTGGTTAACCAAAACATATTTTTTCAGATTAATATTAGTCACTCTGAGCTTTTCATGCAGGCTGAACATGAAAACAGTCTTCTACATGGATCTCCAGCTTTAGCTCCTGATAGAAAATTGAGGTTGAAGCACTAGGATTTGAAAAACCTCTCAGCTCTATGTCATGCTGTGAATTTGCATACAAGGTCTCGCCCATCTCTTGGCTCGCGCCCGCCCCAGAGAAATGATTTTTTTTTCACCGAGGCGGACAGAGTGGAGAGCGTCTCGGTGCGTTTAACTGAGCATCTAAGTTGATCTAGGTGGATTTTATGTTAATGAACTGGGAGCCTTTATCCTAGTTTACGTTAGAAAACCGAACACTCAAATGAAGTTTGCTCCACTCCACAAGCAGCAGCGCTTCCATGGCTCTAGCAGAGCGTAGGAGGCGACATGCGCCTTTCATTTCGCCATTCTGCAGTTGTTTTCTTAAAAATGATTGTTTTAAATGATTCCACCGGACACAAATTTGCTCGGACGTTCTCATATACCCTGCACTGGCGTTTGTTTTTGCTGCCCTCTTCGTGTTTGTAAAGCCGCTGCCGTGATCCCAGCAGAGGAGCGTCCAGCCGGTCTCAGCTCCACTCAGCTGTTTACATGTAAATGAAATCGAGCTACAACCGCATCATCTGGGTGCTTCAGCTCCATTAGAGCCAGTTCAACTTCAGCCAGACTAACGCGTTTACATGCATTTAAAAAAAACTACTTCAGTCGATCTAAGGCAGTGGTCGGCCACTGGTGGCCTGCATGTTTCCAGCCCTCCAGCCTTAAACAGACTGTCTGTTTTTTCTTGCATGAGTGCACATTGGCCTACATGGACGCTAAACAGTAGCATTTAATCATATAATGAAAGTTAGTAGGGCAGGTATCAAACACCCACTGTCCCGGGTGGGAGTCAATAGCTAACCACTTGGTCTCTGTTAGGAAAGCACTGAAGTTAGAATGGCTAAAGGTGTTTTTCAGGTTGATACATTGAGAACAAGATTGAGTTACATTTATATTTCAAATCTGACAAACTACTGCTTCAGTAGCATGGTGATTGTTTAAACATCATCAGCTCTCTGCCTTTAACATCATGTTCTATCACTTTGAGCAGTGACAGCTCTGTACTGCCTACCCAGCATGCACCCCACCCCATCTTATTGTTTTATTCTCATATGTGACTCAGAGCGCTCCTATTGGAAGGTTGTTGGTTTGATCCCAGCTAACACATGTTGAAGTGTCCTTGTGAAGAAGTCTGAACCCCTTTACCCTCATCAGTGTGTGTTTATACAACATTATGCATAAAGAACATGAGCGTATTAAAAGTGTGTATTATTCAGGGAGCAGATGGAGCTGCTCTCTAGCTGCAGCCAACGCACACGAACGGCATCATCTTTTATTTTATGAGCCAAGAAAGTCAGACCTTGGCCTTTGATCTTTGCAAAGAGCCACCATGACACTTTATTTTATTTCTTGTTCCCTCACTAAATCCACACACACAGATGTACGTACAGTGAATGTGTGTGACCCACCTTCTCTACTAAACTGGCTTCCTTCCAGTCGGTCAGCGGTGGAACATTGTGCAGACGGGCAAAAAATCACCAATCTGACGGACGCCTCGGGTCTTTTCATGGACAGGCTCTGCAGTGCAGTCATGTTCATTCTCTTGTCAAACTTCATAGTCCTCTCATCACTCTTCCTCTCCCTCCAGCACTCACTATTCTCTTCTCCTCTCCCTCCAGCACTCACTATTCTCTTCCTCTAACTCTACACTCACCTTTCCTGTATCCCTTTCAGTGATCCTGTCTTAGTCAGATGCTGGTTTTTCATTTTCCCAGATTCCCTAGTCACCTTTTGTCGACGATGGCTGCTGATAAAGTGAATGAAAGGCACACCTCTGATATTTTGAGGGATATTTGATGTTATATATCTGTCAGTTTGTCAAATAACAATATATGCTGGTGTGTGTGTGTGTGTGTCAGGGTGTGTGTGTGTGTGTGTGTGTGTGTGTGATCCACAGAAACATATTCACTCTAGTGTTTTGCTGGATATTGTTAATGCTTGTTCATAAACATGTCAGTTGTGATCTCTGGTTTTGCTGTTTAACTAATAGAGTTAATCTATCAGAGTTAAAGAGCTCTAGAACCAACCAGTCAGTGTCTTTACTTTAAAATGACAGAACACCACCTGGAGGTGAAAGCTGAGGGATAATGTTCTGGCCCGTGTGTGTGTGTGTGTGTGTGTGTGTGTGTGTGTGTGTGTGTGTGTGTGTGTGTGTGTGGTGTGTGTGTGTGTGTGTGTGTGCTTGTGTGTGTGTGTGCTTGTGTGTGTGTGTGTGTGAGAGAGATGTGTCTGTCATGGGTTTTTGAACCATTAAAAAATGTAATAACATTTCTCACTAGATGGACGTTTCTAGCTGACAAACGTTTGGACTAGACCAGTTTCAAAATGGCTACCTGCTAATCAGCCCTATAACACAACAATGGCTGACTGTATAGATTATACCCATGTTAGGCTCTGCTGCGGTAGTCCAGCCCTCATGGACTGTGTGTCCAGGTGTCACGTCTTGGTTGGGTCAGCCCGCCCCTGCATGGCCAGGTTGTGTTCACACAGTCTTCTCAGGAAGTGACCAAGCACATGGGCAGTCTCCACCACAAGAGTAGCTCTGAAAAGTGGCACGGTGAAATCAGTGATGTCATGCGTGAGCACCACATGCTAGTAAACAAAGCACTGTGAGCATGGTCAGTTGAGACGAGAACCTCATGGTGCTTATATATTTTCTGTTATTTGATTGTGGTTTGTTTTGGGGAACTGGTCAGAGACATGCACTGTAGGTAGGCGTGAGACTTCAGCTGGCCAGTCAGTCCGTAGTGGGTGTGTTGGGTCAGCCCAGCACAGAAGCGACCCTATGGGACTGGACCAGGTCCACCCAGATGTGAAAGGGCCATACTGTACTCTCCTTGTGCACCTCCCTCTATATTTACCCTTATTTGGATCTCCATTAGTTGTGTTTCAAACCTTCCTGGAGTCCAACCAACATGCTGGTATTCTTTTCACTCACTGTGACCTCTAGAGCCTGACTACTGCTCATCTCTCTAAGTAGTTTGTTGTTAGCCTCAATGGTAACTTCATTATTACTTCATCATATGCAAGTTGCTTTTAATCTAAGCATCTGCTAAATATATAAATAGTATCTGAAAATTTTAAAGACAAAGTTGGTGTTTCACTGCGTTTGTAGCTCAGTAGGTAGAGCGCTTGTCTTGCAACTGGAGGGTTTTAGGTTCAAACCCCACTTTGGCTGGGCCACCTTGTCCTTGGACCAAACACTTGACCCACACCAGCTGCTGGTGGAGGTCAGAGGGTCTGGTGTCTAGTGACTTAGCTTCTGTGGCTCCAGTGTAGCTCACTGCCATCAGCGTATGAAGGACTGTAATGTAAAGAGCTTTGTGGTCCATGATTTAGAAAAGCTCTGTACAAATGTGGTACATTCACATTCATAGCAGAGGGTGAGCTAGCTCGTAGTGAAGTGAAATCTTGAGACTTCATTTAGCATTAGCTAAAGCTAAATTAGTTCAGCACTGTACCAGGACAGTAGAAGTAGGAATCAGCTGCCTGTTCAGTTGTTTTGTGTTTTGTGGAGCTCTTACGGTGCTTACATCACTGCACTGTGAAATGCTGCTGTAAGATCAGATATGTTGTTTTTCTAACTTGTCAGTCTCATACTGCATATATCAGCTCATATTTGAACTCCACTGAGGATGTTGAGGTTTGAATCTCCTGCTCTGCCCCACTGTTAGACCTCAGTGGTGTTGTTTGTGTGGGTGGTAGGTGAGCTTTGACTGTACCCTCCTGTACTTTATTTGAAGATGTAGTTCAGTAGATTTGATGGGAGGTCACCAAGAATAGTTTTGTAAATGAAAACATGCTAATTGTTTAATCTGTAAAAGGACAAAGAGGAACATTCAACACCAGAGTACAATGATGAGTCAGAGTTTTAGAGTTTATGAACCTCAGAGCTCCTAGACTCTAGATTCTAGAGCATGTTTAGAGGAGGACTCACTGCATGTAAATCACATCATCTTAATCCAACAATGGCATAAAGAGGGCAGAAAAAATGTTTTAGCCTCAAAAGAAAGACGAGACATGATTCTGAAGAATAGTTATTTTTCCTTTTTACCAGATGCTGAATGTGAGACTTGAAGGAGAGATAATCATCCATCAGAATTCCTAAATATTTGTATTTAAACACAAACTCAACCTCTGAACCCTGCAGGGTGGTGACTGGTGGGAGACTTGTGGATTTAGATTTTGAGTTGGAGAACTGTCACAGTTTGGGGTTAGTGCAGGAACCAAGAGCAGAGGATGGAGGCAGGAACAGGCAAGGTGGAGTAAAACGGATTTATTGCAGCTGAACTCAGGAGACACAAGACAAGCAGGGATGCAACCTAAGGAACCAACAGGGAGTGACTGAAGTAAACAGCATAAAGGGAGGGAGGTGATCAGGGAGACGAGACACACCTGTGGAGGATTAGTGCAGGACACACAGGGGACACAAAGGGGCAGGACATGACAGTGAACATCATAAAGTTCATGTTTCTAGCATTGAACATAGATAAGAAAGGGCCTGATGAGGCGTCAGTGCTACTGAATACATCACAGTCACTGGCTTAGAAATGGAAATTAGTGTTGGACACTGCTTGGTCCTGGAGTGCAGAACTTATCTGTGAGGAATGCCTATAGCTACAGGAGGAACGCTGGAAGTGAGGCCTCCTGCTCTCACACACTGAAGCATGTTTAAAAGATAGTCCCCCGCACACACACACCTTCCCCCCAAATATCGAGGCGTTTAGAGAGATTAGGTCATTCATCGAGAGAGATTCAACGTACATGGGGTGGTCATTTAATAACGCTATGCACAGTGAGGTAGGACAATCATTACTAACAGAAGGAGCTATGTAGATTTTGAAGATTTGGACCACGACACTCGTAAAATCCACTCATGGAGGGGACAGGAAGAGAGCCCACTGATGAACACTTCTGAGGAACAAAGGACGCAGGAATCCCAGCACAACGCAGCTCGGCATAAGGAGAGATCGTCTGAGGGAAGGCAGCAAGGAGCTTTAGTCAAAGCTTCCTGGACAAACCATGCTTCAAATTGAACTTCATCTTCACCTGGATACCAGCTTTTTCCCTCCTTTCCTCCAAGTGTTGATGGGTTGGAACCATGTATGTACCCGTGGTAGCCTGCGATGCTATTGCCTTTGTTAGACTGAACATTTCCATGAATTAAAAGCAACACAGCATTTTAAAGCCGACTATAAAAGCTCCTCCTAACTGAAATGTTGTCACTTACAGAACTCTCATGGTTAGTTTAGAACCATGACACTAGAAGACCCAGGTCCATGGACTCAGAACGAAGGGACATGAGTGTTTACATGAATAATACCATATAAAGTTTACCTTTTTATTGAAACATTCAAATAGATTTTAGAATGTCTTTAGTTTCTTGCATACTTTAATAGGATATAGGGACTAAAATCTGCTCTACCCATGTTTGACCTGCCAGTTAGAGGGCTGGGAAAAAGCTTTTTCTGAGGTAGATTTCCTGGCCCAGAGTTAGCTTTAAATTATAAACATGTGTTCTATATTTTATGTTTTAGTGATAATAAACAATCCAGCAGCTGGAGTCCATCGTTTGATCAGGTTCTACCTGTTTATGGTCAAACCTGAATCAGTTCTGTGGACTCGTCTCTCCAGGGGTTCTGCTCGGTCCGTGTTTCCTGTGGGACACTTATTAAATGTAATCCAGATAACAGTGACGTGCGCTGGCCTTTCCTGTACTGGTCCAGTCGGTGATTAATGAACCACTTCCATCTCCAGCACTCTGAACTATGAACTGGACTTAATTAAAGCTCAGCCATTGACCGCTAATCATAAATTACTTCCCACAACCTGTGACACTTTAAGAAATCTTACCAATTAATAATTCACAATGGAAGTGAACAGGACGTCTGGTGAGAGCTCAGCTTTGGGGTCGGTGTCATCATGAAGTGAGTGATGTCTGCTCTGTTTGTGTCTTACAGGAAGCTCTGCTCCTCACCAGTCTCATGACCTGGACTGCTGGTTTCCAGTAGGACGCCCTGCAACCTCCACCACTATGTCCAGCTTTGTCCACATGTCTGGAGATGCTGACCTATCACAGCATAAACCAAATCATGTTGTCGTTACCGGGCATACTTTAGGTTTTCTAGATGTAGTTCTATTCTTTGACCTGCAATATTATCTGACAAATCACTGGTACAAATATATTTATTACATCATGTAGACAATCTGTTGTTCTTTTATTGTGAAGTGATGCATCTTCACTTCCTGTAGTGTTTTTACCAGATGAGACCAGGCAGCGTTTTACTGTCCCTGCTTCTGTTCACTCCATACTTTATTTCTCTTAAAGGTTTGTATTGGAATGAAAGTCAGTTCTGTCAGATGTTGACATCATTTATTCACCTGTATTGTAGCGTTTGGTGACAACTGACTGAATAAATACCTAATAATAAACTGGATGTTTGTGTCTTTAGCTGGTCTATGTTTCAGGTGCAGATCTCAGGGTTGTGTCAGCCTAATGTCACCGTAATCCTAGTGTACACTTAATGTCTGGGGCACAGAGGTCACACAGAGGTCAGACGGGTCCTCCACACAACAACGAGAGCTCCATCAGCAGTAAGAAGACCATCTGACTGTAGGCAGTAGAAGTTTAACCCTGCATCCCCTACAGAGGACATCAGGTGTCTACACAATACTATTTTATTATCGTCAACTCAACTGGTTAAAAATGATCATAATTTCATTTATTTATTTCAAGGAAATGTTCAACATTTATATCTTTAATTTTGAACTACTAAACATTCAAAACTACTGCTTTTTTATTATTGTTTAATGTCAATGATGTCCTTTTAATCTGAAATATCAAGAGGAAATAAAAACTCCACACTACAAAAAGCTCAGGTCTCAGGAGGATAAAGCGCCTTTCTCAAAAAACAAAGTGCTTTGACAAAACATTAAAAAATGATCAAAAATATGACAAGATAATACAGAATATTAAAAAATAGGGCAGTATTTAATTTGACTTTTTTTTAAAGGATTTGTCGTTTGTTTTTGTTTTTTTTTTCAATAAAATCATTTTACTTTGGTAAAATCACATCTGTATATGTGAAACTGTCTATTAAAAGCATGCATAAACTATGGTACACAAGCAGCAGGAGGGACTGGGCCTGGGTCAGAGTGGGACCTGGATAGAAGTGACCAACCACTGTGAGGAATCTTTTTATGACCCTTTAAGGACTATGTACTGGAAACGCAGTCCACTGCTAAACCTACACTCTAAAATAGGACCTGTAAAGCATCATGCTACAAACAGCACCTTTTAAAACAATGAACATATTTTATTTTAAGATCTTTTTCTTCACTTTAGAAAAAGTCATCAAAGTTCAGGCTGAAAAATGAGGTTTAAGGTAGCTGTCAGCTGTCAGAGTGACCCAGACGGTGTGCAGGGATTAAACACTTGGTTTCTGTATTTTTTCATTTTAAAGCTCCTACAGGCAACAAGTCCTGAACATTATTATGTCCAGTCCCAGCCTAGGATTACTGTGATGACTGGAAACCCTCACCAGTAAACACACAGACATTTGTTCCTGTTGATTTGGGGGATTTTGGAACAGAATAAAACCAAAAGACAAAAAACAACAAAGAGACAAACCTGTCCTTCAAATCCGATTCAGTGGAAAGTCTCCAGCTAGGTATTTGCAGATAGATCCAAAAAAATTCAGCAGTGAATGGGAAAAACATGGAATTCAAGTTAGACTGAAGTTCATCAAAGACATGAAAATGCTGCAGAAAGTCCCACAGCAACACGCTCTTTGTCTTTGTGCAGATCTCTGCAGGTCTCCACAGAATCTGGCTTTGAAGCTGGTGCTGTGTCATTAGCCAAAGAGCTGCTAGCATCCACCACTGGTTACTAAGAGAAAAACTTCTCCAACTGTTCCTTAATCTTTTTCTGCTCTCAGCTGTCTGTGCAAGTTTTTCATCATCAGAATGTTAAAGTCCTCCAGCACCAAAACCAGGTTTTCAAACACGCCGAGCTCACCGCTTTCCCACTCACCGCTGTAAACAAATGGAGAGCTTGGTGGGTTTTTCTTTATGAACTTGACACTCAGTGCCAAATTCTCCCCTTTTGACAAAGGCATGTCCCCTGAGACCTCAGTGTTGAGTCGTTTTACTGCTAAAACTACAGTGGAGATCCAGCAGCATCAAAGTAATCCATGGAGACGCGTGACACCCAGAGGAAAACGCTTCAGCTGGGAAATTATTAGGGATTTAACGATTTTCACACTTTCTTCAAGTCAACAAGTGGGCCAAATGTACTCTCTTCTGCCACACACATTCAGTGAATGTGTGTATGAATGAGTGAATGGCTGACTGGAGTGTAAAGCACTTTGGAGTTTATGACTAAGAAAAACAAATACAAAGAAAGTAAGAAAGAATAAAAGTGTGTCGACGTAAGAAGATAAACCCTGTGATCAAACTGTCTCCCTGCTCTGTGATCCTCTTCAGAAATAAATACAACTAATACCATCAGGGGGCGGAGGTCACTCACACCTCTGATTTCTACCAAATCAAACTGTTTTTACCTTTCTGACCAAAAGCAGAATGCGTCAGTGAAAGTAACCTCACCCATTTAGGATCTGATCGTGTCTGGAATCAAGTGACCATTTCAGAGAGGCTTTATGTTGTTTTCATCATGACCTAAAGTGGACATGTCCGAGGATCACAGAGTGGTTCAAAATAGCAACAGCCACCGGGTTGAAACAGCAAACATCCTGCAGGTTTTTCTCTTAAAGTCAAACCCATCTGCTCACAGCTGGAGTGGCTTGTCATAAACGACCAAACCGCTGAATGATGGGTGTTTTTCCTCCGGGGGAATGAGACAATGTTTATTGGCAGTTTTTCACTCCTAAACAGGGCAGATCTCAGTGGAGTTCCAACAGTTTCACGGTGAAAAAGGCCAATTTGTCATCTGAGTGTAGCTTCACACGTTTCCTGGCTTTCTCACAAAGCAGCTAGGGACTGTGTTACAAGGTTCTCATGACATGAAGCTTAAAGTTAATCAATATCAGACAAATTCCCTCATCCCTCCGTCGTCCATCGCTCCCAGCACGGTGCCGTGTTTAGAGAACCTTAATTTGATGTGTAAATGAAGTGATTAGGTTGAGTTTCTTTGTCGTCTCCTCAGTGGAAATGCTCCTTCTCTCTCTTCCTACACGTGGGGCTGAAAAATGTGAGTTTCTCTCCGATTCACTCGTCTTTCCTCTGAATGATCAGATGCTGGAAGTTCCAGCCCACTTCAATTAGATGGAGATCTCCAAGCATAAGTGGATATTCTAATAGAATGGAGAAAGAGCAGAAAGAGAGGTGAAATGAAAAACACTAAAAGGTTTTCATCTGTTTTCTCTCTCAAACAAAACTGTATTTTTCTGTCTTTTACTGAAAAGAATTCATACATTTCAAGACGCAATCAGTCTTTGTTTCTTACCTTGAAGGTTTATCTGGGTTTAATTTGAACTTTCTGATTGTTTAAACCAGATTTTACCATCTGAAAGCCTCCTGCCTCAGCAGAGGAGGAGTTCATGGATCCACAGAATGATAAAAACAAACTAAGAGGATAAAAACTATGACCTTCCAGAACGGAGACGCTTCTAGTATCAGACCTTCTTGAGTTTAGACCAGAAAACTAGAAACTTGTTTAATTTGTTGAAGTAAAAGTTTACTTCAGCATTTTAATTTCATGTTGATTTATTCTCACAGAGGAAATGTTGAACTTTCTTCTTTCCTACCTTTTATCTCCCACCAATGAAAAGAGAAATGTGAAAAATCATCTTTATTTTTATTATTTGTCACCAAAACATCTCATGAACCACCATGATTAAAACTCTTCATAGGATGAACATCTAGGACAGATTAGCTTTTAGAGTCAACCTAATTCAAGATGGCCACCACGTCTAGTCTACCACTCAGAAATGTTTTAAATTAAACACATTAAGATCTCAACACATGAGATCACAAGGGGATTGAGATCTTATTAGACCAAATCAGTTACTGATCATCTCTCATTGATCCAGTGTGTTTAGATCTGAGAAGATGAAGAGAGGAGAGTCAGAAATGATCTTGATGTTTAACTGATGATCCATGGAATCAGAGAACAGGACTGATTTATGACATGAAGAGTCTCATTTTACAGTAAACAGGTCTGTTTACATCACATCTGACGGCTACACACACACACACACACACATAATGTTTCACAGTGGGTGCGCTGCATTCCTTGAAGTTTATAGAGACCACGTAGGTGTCCAGGTCCATGATGATGGCTGATCAGCTGATTTAGATTCCCTACAGCATCCTACGGATCTATGAGCTGACCTGGACCTGGTGTTAGATCAACCGACCCACCAGAACCACCTGCAGCTCCTGACCTCTCTGCTGGTTCAGGTGGGCTGATCTTAGTCTGATAGGATGGACAACAGGACATTTCCCTCTTTGGATTCAATGAAATGTTTTCATTAAATGTTCCCCTTCGATCTTCTGTTCATTAAATGATGTTCAGAGACACAACCTGTGTCTGCTCCTCCACTGACACCATCTCTATTTCAGTCTCAGGGAAGCAGCATTTTCTAGACCAATGCCTGCCTTTCTTAGGCCATTTACCATTTTCATCATTACTGAGGACCTTTGGTTTTCCAGTGTTTGTTGGACCTGGTGAGGGTCAGGCACTCTGCAGAGTGTTGGGGTCACTTTTAGGAGCTATCTGGACCTCACACACCAGACCTTCATCCTGTACATTAAGTTAACTTGTTACCAGTGCAGGTTGAACTCCTCCTGGGCTGCTTGACTCTGATTCTGTTTGTGTTCTTGTTGACGTCTCACGGAGTCGTAATGGAGAGGAGGGTGTCTGGTTTGGGTTTGGTTAGACCTCAGAGTCTCATCTCTGTTTTCTGAAGATGATGTGGTTGTCTTGGTGTCTTCGTGGCGTTCAGCGTGTACTGGGGCAGCTGAGTGTGAAGCAGCCAGGATTAACGTCAGCTCCTCCAAGCCTGAAGCCATTATTCTCAACTGGGAAAAGGTGGAATTCTCTGTCAGGACAGGGAGTGAGTCTGCACTTCAAGAGTTGTAGTTTAAGCATGTGGTCATCTGTTCATTAGGGAATGGTAGACTGGAGCAGAGAGAAGTGACAGATCAGGGTTTAGTCAGTAATGCAGGTGTTGCTTTGCTCTGTGTGATGATGATGATGGAGTGGAACCAAAAGGCAAAGTTCTCAACTTAGTGGTCTGTCCACATTCTAACTCTGATCTTTGGTCATGAGATCATGAACAAAAGAATTCTAGAGACCAGCTGATCTGAGGTCTGTCTTTAGGGTGGCTGGACGTGAAGTAGAGCCTCTGCTCCGTCACGTCACATGACGTTTTCACCGCACACTGACCGACTACACGTCTCAAACATAAACAGGAAACAGACCAAAACGGTTTAATCCTTTGTAGGAAAATGCTTTTACAAGTGTTTTAATATAAAACCTGAGAGCCAGTGTTAATTGTGTTTAAGAAGTGCTTGTAAAATGTTCTAGAAAGGTCTTTATTTTAAGTAGCTGAATGTTTTCTCTAGGGCGGACTTCTCTTTTTGTTCACTTTCAGCTCCCTCCCATCTTTTAAGGGAAAGTGCGTGTCACGGTAGAATCACAGTGGAAAACCGGCTCCTAATTTCTCACTTCCCTTTCCATATTTAAACCAGCATTCAAGCAGGGGTTTAAATAGCTGCAGTAGTACATCATTAGCTCCTCTCCAGGCTCAGTGCGCCGAGCTGTGGGGAAAGGAGATAAATCAACATCTTACGGTTCCTACGGGTTCTGTGGATCAGACTGAGCTCTGCAGCGAGAAATTAAAGACTTCTTAATAGGCTGCACAGCTGAAACATATTACTGGGTCTGTCAATATGACGGCTTCCTCTAATATCCTCGTATGGACAAACAGAAGCTCCTGTTCTGCCATCAAAACAACACAGTGATGCTTCGCTGCAAAAAGAGGAGATTAAAGATTCACAACATGTTTGTCCACTCAGCTGAGAGGGACTGATAATAAGGGCAGAACATAGAACCAGAACTTCAGAGAACGAGTGTTGCTCTCCTGCTTCAGTGTTGGAAGATATTATGTCATGTTTCTATGGCGCCATGTAGTAAAACTATTAGGAATCTCAAAAGTGTTTATTGAAATGTATTTAAAGTTTATGTTCATTTTAGTGCTGTCAAATTTAACGCGTTAACTGTGACGATTATTTTGGAAGACATAACGTGTTTAAAAAATAACGCATTTAACGCAACTTGTGTTTGAAGCGGCGGCGCGCTTGTCAGCATCAGATTTCCTACAGCTCCCGTCGCAGCCCGTGTCCTCCCTCCCACTCACTCCTCAGATCTCATCAGTTCACTCTCTTCACCTGTCTACCCGGTAGCCAGGGTTGCCAGATAGAGTCAAGGTTTTCCAGCCCAAAAATCCATTAAAATCCGCGAAAACACACAAAAAACCGCCCAATCAACGTTATTGAAAATGTGTGCGTGTGCACGCATGTATGTTCACGTGCGCACGCGTGTATGTGCATGTGCGCGTGCACAAATACACGTTCAAAAAGCTTGCTACACCACTGAGACACCAATTGGTCACTCATATGTTTGAACAGATGATGTAACAGACAACAGAGAGTGGGGACCGAGTGGGCGGGGTTTCAGAACAAATAAGCCTGGTTTGTTTTAGACAATAGCCAATCAGTGATGAAGACAGGTCAGTGGGCATTGTTATTGATTGATAATGAGGATATAATGGTTGAAATGTGTGTCAATAAAGTTTTTTCAAAACCGCAAAACTGACGCCAAAACCGCCCATAATATGTTCACCAGCCCAAAGCTATTTTTTACCTCAAAATCAGAATCCAAACCGCCCAATCTGGCAACACTGCCGGTAGTGGAACTCAACTCTCCGCTCCTTCCACCGTGAAAACAGAAAGTAATCGGCGGTGAAACTGGACGGTCTCTAGCCTTTAAGGTTTATTCCTGCTCCTTTCTCGCCGTACGGTCCGGTTCGGTTCAGCAGGGAGCGGGTGTTACGGCTCCAGTCCCGGTCTGACACCGAGGTCCGAGCGGACGGAGGTGTCGGTTCGGCTCGGTACGAACCCAGACCCTACCTCTATCTGAAAAGTAAAACCAGTACCGGACCGAGGCGATCCCATTCCCACACTAGTCTTTAAACAACAGAGACCTGAGTGACTCGGACCCCTCATTGAAAACGAGGCAGACCCTGGGTCAGTTTGAACACTGCAAAAAATGATTCTCTCATAGTGTTTCCACATGTTGGAAATCTTTTATTATTATTTTAAAACAATACCCTTCTGAAATTGTACATAAAATAAACAAATAGATTCATAAAGTACTGTATTTAGGGTCTGTCCAGTTTTAGTCAGAAATTTTTGTTTTTCAACAGTTTTGAACTGAAATGCAATTTAAATGCATTTTTTCATCAATTATAAAAGCTTTAAAATTATTTTTTTAAACATTTTGGCATATTTCTTGGTTGGACATTGTAAACTTCATGTAATTTCATTTTTCTGAAAAGAAGCGATTAAATGCGATTAATTTTTTCAGATTTGCGATTAATTAGTTAATTTATTTTAATCGACCGACAGCACTAGTTCATTTACATCATTGCTCCTCATGTTTCTGAAACGCTGTCAAACCCTGAGCCCGTCTTTAGAAGCCGTGCTTGGAGTTTGTCAGGATTTGTGGGGTTTTGTTTGTCATCACGCCTCATGGACTGACCACAACTTCTCAATGGGATTATAGGTGCTATATGTCATTTGCAAAAGAAATGAGCTTAAAAGTGTTTTTTTTCTCTCATGCCTTTTAAAAATGTTCTATAGCTATAAATATAGCTAGTGTGGCAATACAAACATTTTTAAAGAAATCAATAAGGTGGTTCCCTCGTAGTTCGCTGAAAACCTCAGCCAATCATACGTTTCAGACCCAGAGCAACTATTGGACAATCCGGCTGTCTGTCTTACCAGAGCACCTCACTGCTTGGATCCTCCATTAATGTGCACTGGTGCATTTTGCGCTGTTAGCGCTTCAATTTTAGGAAAAAATACCAGAGTCCCAAAAAGAAAAACACCTTTTCAGCTAGCAGGAAACTAAAAACGTTTGGACGTAGAAAGAGGAGAAACCTGGGGGAACATTAGCATAGCATTTCAACAGCTGGTGTTTTGCTCTCTTTTGTTACTGTGGTAATGTGCGGTCCCATGTCCGGGGGAGGCGTGGCCTAGGGATTATAGCCAATGGAAGGGGTGAGAGCTCTAAGACGTGTTTTTGTAAAATAGCTAGTGATACCTAGCTTGTTTGAAGATCTACAGGAGCAGCTTTAAGCTCTGAGGAGGTTCCTGGACCTGGTACACTGACAAAACTGATTTCTAAGAAAGTAAAACAGCCTTGTTTTTACACATTTTGACTTATTTTTGTCTAAAAATAAAATATATTCTTACAACCCTACTTGAAAAAGGCCAAATCTTCTTGAATATGGTCACATTTTCTAGATTTGAGCAAAATAATCTGCCAATGGGGTAAGCAACATTTGCTTAGCTAGATTCCTTAAAACTAGCAAAACTTTGTGCATTTAGAACATCCATCCATCCATCCATCCATTTTCTGTAGCCGCTTATTCCTCCACAGAGGGTCGCGGGGCAGCTGGTGCCTATCTCCAGCGGTCAAGGGGCGAGAGGCGGGGGACACCCTGGACAGGTCGCCAGTCCATCGCAGGGCCACATTTAGAACAATTCTCTTAAAATCCTGTCCAAAGGTTCTGAACCGGACCGGAGACAAAGGGCAGCCCTAGCTGGAGGAGTCCGACCCTCATGGGAACAGGTCTGACTCACTGAGGACCAAAGCGTGACTTAGGTTAACATTAGTAATTAATAGTACTCATACTGGCACTGTTACTGGTACCAGTAAGTACTCACCTGTAAGTACTACTCAGAAATACCATCCAGGCCTGATACTACGGTAATAAACTCCTCATGCTGCCTTTTGTTTGGTTTGCTGCTGCTGGGCTCCATTACAGATTAACTCCACATGATGAGTTCCATCTGTATAATTTGTCTTTACAACTTCCTGCCTCCACAGCAGCAGGACTTGGTCCCCTGAGGTTGATCTTCTTCTAGAAAAACTACAAACAGGGTCAATCCTAAAACAATAGTTCAGGAATCATCTCATTCACAGGGATTTTTATTATATAATTTGAAATATTTGAGATTTGACCGTCAGCATGTTGTACAATGTTTTATAGATAACAGAGAGAATGGAGTGGGACCTGTCATCATTTGAATGGTGTCAGGACCCAAAGGTTCAGACAGGTAGGATCTAAACACGGTTTATTAGTAAAGAAACAAGACGAGACATGAAATGATCTGATAATTAGTCACTAACCTGATGTTAGTGGAATGACAGGTGTGCTGAGAGGAGCACGTGAAGGGAAATTAGCTGTAAATCATTTGGTTATGAACTTTGACCTGACAGCATGGTAAATATTTATGAAGCTACAGTTTTATAGAACAGCAGTTCTTTTTGTTGTACAGCAGCAGTGTCTCCTCCAGCACCAGCTCTACGTCTACACCCAGCTCCCTTCAGCTTATTTTCTATATTTTTCTCCGTTCCAGACTTTTAGCTGCCTTTCCTTTGTCACGCTGCTGTTTTTCTGCTCGGTGTTTGATGCTTGCCTTGCCTGTGCGTCTCAGCTGTCTCTGGCTGTGCTTCCAAACTGGCTAATGTGAGATGTGATTGGTTGGAAAGCTTTCATGAATGGTTCCACTTTTCCAAGTGTCAGGACTTCTCAACCCTGCTCGTTTTGTTGTGGGTTGGTTTTTTTTTTTCTTACAACATGTGCAGATTTGCAGAAAGCTTATGCAAGAGCAACCATGATGGTTGATGGTCAGTGGGGAAAACGCAGCTGGCGACTCAAAAATGTCTCCTCAGTGAAATTTGAAAGCAACCAAGAGGAGCATCCACACCGTCAGCAAAGACATTTGCACACGTGAACATGAAAAGGTCTCGTAACACAAAATGAGCTCACACCAACAAAGATATGCACACATCATCAAAATATACAAAAACACATAATGAGAATAAAGATGGTACTTCTGATAAACAGAACATAACAGTGACCTGATGGGTTTTCCTTTAACACATCATGAAGCAGCGATGACGACCACCAATCTGCACACTGTGAAGTCTAACGGTCACATTTCTGACACAAGAATGTGGATTAGAAAACCCTCAGCTGATCTAAAGGCTTTAAACCTTTTAGGATGTAAATGTTCTGATCCATGATTTCTGCTGTAATAAACGACGGAGCTCCGATTCCGTTTAGTTTGTGTTCCTGATCATCTGAACGTCCTGGTGTTTTACTGGTTTCTGATGTGCGTCGTACTGGTGGAGCTGCCTTTCAGACAGCGCTCTGTTAATAGGAGATTTTTTAATCTCAAGAGTTTTTACTGGGTAAAGAAAGGTTACAAAAATAAAAAAATAAATTGTTAAAATTCATAGATCTTGCTGAATGTCAGTCTCCAGAAATTGTGTTCAAAGCAAGACACGATCTGCTTCCAGGAAACGTTCCAGAAACTTCTCTGAGGAACGAGGGTTAATATTATAATCTGAGAGGAACTGTGGAATGTTTTGGGATCCAGTAGTTCAGAGGTTCTGTTGGTCTGAGGGTTACAGGGTGGAAACCCCACTCTGGCTGGGTTACCTTGTCATCGTGTCCTTGAGCAAGACACTAATCCCACATTTCCTGCTGGAGGTGGTGGTCAGAGGTTCTGGTGGCATCTCCATGTCTGGTGCCTTTAGAATCAGAATTCTTTTTATTGCCAAGTAAGTGAAGTTTCACATTACCCGGAATTTGACTCGATGAATTGGTGCAAACATACATACATACAATATACTGTATATACAATATACCGTATATATATATATATATATATATATATATATATATATATATATATATATATATATATATATATATATATATATATATAGCTCCATCAGCGTGTCAATGACAAATGTAAAGTGCTTCGTTAATCCATTGGTGCTCTCCTGAGAGACATTTAGGGCTCAAAATTCAATGAAAAAATCTCTTTTTTTTTCCAAAGTTTATTTCATTCAAAATAAAACATATAAACAATAAGATATACATAACAAAAAAATCATATTTGAACAAAAAGGAGCAGAAAGATGAAAACATTTTCTGATAATTTCTGCCCCCTTTTTCCAGAAGAAATGATATCATTTCCATTTGTCAGACTCACATCCAGATTCATTCTGAACTCTGTCCTGTTCTGATTTCCAGATTGATCCTGATCATTGGTTTAAATTACATTTTCATAATTACTTAGTAAACTCAATTTGGTAATTTTTTTGAATATATTAAATGACAGTGATTTTTTAATGTCTCTTTTAAGATTATTCCATAATTTAACTCCATTTATAGACATACTCCATTCCCTAATTTTTGTTCTAAATCTAAGTGTTTTAAACACATCAGTTCCTTTCAACATGTAACCACTAGTTCTCTTCTCAAACATCCTCTGAGTGTTTGTTGGTAGAGTACTTAAGTTGGCTTTATACATAGTTTGTAAGATTTTCCAGTCTATTAAATCATGAAATTTCAGTATTTTGTATTTGATGAACAACGGGTTTGATGGATCTCTGTAGCCGCTATAACTGATGATTCTCAGAGCTCTTTTCTGTAGAATAAATAAAGGTTGTGTAGTTTTTGTATGTTGCTCCCCAGATTTCTACACAATAAGTCAAGTATGGAACAATCAGCGAGTTGTACAACAAACCAGAACTAGTCAGTAAAACCTGACTCTATGTAATACTCCTATGGATTTGGGAATTTTACTTTTTATGTAACTAATATGTGATTTCCAGGTCAAGTCTTCATCAAAAATAACTCCTAGAAATGTAGTTTATTAATCTTATATGTTATTATTATTATTATATATACTCTTGCTCTTTTATGACATTTGTGGGGTAAATTATGGACTGAAATCATGACCGATCTGCAAGAATATCCACATATTTTTCAGTTTAGGAAACAATATAAATGACTGATAATTCAAAGGAAGGTCAGCACTAACAGATCAATATAAATGTTCATCATTCACTGTTTTTAGTGAACATGATGTTTTGGTTTTATTTTGAATGTTTTGTCTAAAAGTTTCCTCTTTTCTTCTTCTCTTCTCTGTGCTGCATTGCTGTTTGTTTACATCTGAACAGCAGCAAGACCATATAGAACAATCCAATGTTACAGTTTAGCATTTTGAATGGATTCTTTATTATTACACTTTTTGTAAAACATAATAATTTCATTAAATCATTTCAGTGGTGCAGATGAAAACATGTGATTTCGGCTCTTTGTGTCTTGAGACCTGAACTAATTTCCTACTGGTGACTGAAGATCCAGGAAGAAGATGGTTTCTGAGATCTGGGATCAACTGGTATAAAGATCCTAACTGTGAGGGTTGTCATCTAAAACAACATTTAAACAGCTGATATCTCTCTTCAGATGAGAACTCTGGAACATCAGAGGTAAATGTTTGTGAAAATAGCTCAGGAATTATGGAGTTACTTACAAAATGTAAATATTCCATCTGATTAAAACCCTTTGCTGTTGTAACACAGGTGCTGCTGGAGCCAAGAGCTGAGCCTGCTGTCAACCCCATGGCCAATAAGCAGGCGTGCCAATCGTTAATTAATTAAAATATCCTCATGGGCGATAGATTGGGAACGGATATGCTCTATTATCTTTAATCCGTTTACCTTTTATTTGTCACTAGAGGGGAAAGAAAGTTCTCTCTCTGTCATGCTGTTCACTTTTACAGGTTACTTTTTGTTAAATGACTAAATTTATACTGAACAAAAATAGAAACACAACACTTTTGTTTCTGCTCCTATTTTTCCTGAGCTGAACTCAAAGATCTGAAACATTTTCTACAAACACAAAAAACCCGTTACCCTCAAATAATGTTCACAAATGTGTCTAAATATGTGTTACTGTTAGTGAGCACTTCTCCTTTGTCATCCCACCTTAATGGTGTGGCATATCCAGGTGCTGGTTAGACTGCCGTATTCTAGACGCCGAGCCAGAGCGTCAGTGCTCAATGGGTGACATGTCCGGTGAGTAAAGTTCCAAGAACCGGAATGTTTTCAGCTTCCAGGAGTTGTACAGATCCTATGTGGCCGTGGTTATCATGCTCGTGGATGAATGACACCACAACAGGCCTCGGGATCTCGTTGGTTTCTCTGTTCATTCAAAATGCCATCAATACAATGAACTTGTGTTTGTTGTCCATAGCTTGCCCATACAATAACCGACTGCCACCACAAGCCCCCTGATCCACAATGCTGACGTCAGCAAACTGCTCATCCACACAACACCTGTCTGCCATCTGCCCCGGTGAAAAACGGGACTCCTCCAGGAACAGAATGCCACTTCAAGGTACCTGACGCCATTGAATATGAGCATTTTCCCACTCAAGTCGGTTATGACAATGACCTGCAGTCAGGTCCAGACCCCAATGAGGATGACGAGCATGCAGACGAGCTTCCCTGAGACGGTTTCTGACAGCTTGTGCAAAAATGATTTGCTTACACAAACTGATTGTTGCTGCGGCTGTTCGGGTGGCTGGTCTTAGACATGCTGGTTGTGGAGGTCCTGGGCTGGTGTGGTTACACGTGATCTGAAGTTGTGAGTATTGGATGTACTGCCAAAATCTCAGAAACGCCTTTGGAAACAGCTGGTGGAGACATGAACATTCATTTCATGGGTAACAGCTCTGGTAGACATTCCTGCAGTCAGCATGCTAACGCTCTCTCACCGTGGCACTGTGCTGTGAGATCAATCGCACATTTCAAAGTGGCCAATTTTATTTGTTTTGTTTCTTTTCCCCGTGCCCTGTCCAGCAGTATAACAATCAGAATCGATGTCTGAATGTTTAATGAATTTTAAATATAAAACTGGATGGAAACTTTTTAAAAATCTGACTCTAAATACAGTCTGCAGGATTTACCCAGCGTTGAAGGAATCGACATAACAAACTATCTCATTCTGCCATTTTTATAGATGTTTCTAAGTAAATGTTCACTAAAATACTAGATAATAACATTTAGTAAACCCTTAGCTGTTAGAAACTGATCTCTGTGAACTCTAGCATTCTCCGTGTCTGCGCTTCTTGTTTTTAGCCAGAGATACTGATCCACTTCTGCCGTCTTCTTTCAGTAAGTTTTTTAAAATGAAGTCCTTTGTGGAGCACGACTTTCGGGACACACAAAAACGTTCGTCTTTCTCCTGATTACAGCGGTTGCAACAACCGCAGACTGCACAGAATTGAGTCATTTTGAAGCCGAGTCAGCAGAGACAATAGGGTTCTGTGCAGCGGCGGTTACTTCCTGACCCACATCTGCATTTGGTGACGTCAACGCTACGTCATGTGAAACCAGCAATGACCAAAGTTATCCTAATGATGTCGTCTCATCAATAACATCAACCCTACGAGTAAATAATGCTTTAGGCATAAAATAAATGCTAACTAACACATCAGAATACGTCTATAGAATGAGTTTTGGAGGTGCCGTGAGAGCTGCAGGAGACCTGTCTACATGCACAAACATATGATGGATTGCCACTTAATTCAGCCATATCATTGCATATCGATCTGCTTTACAAATCAGGCCCATGTCTGTCCACAGAAACTGCTGGCGAGACAAAGCTGTGCAGATAGTTGGCGACAGCACATTAAAGGTCTCTGTGGTTCAGCGGTCAGCAGTAATGGGCTCTCTGGGTCTTTTCTCCCATCAGGTTTCTCCTCACAAGGCCACATCATTACAACACAGCTCCCAGCTAGCAAGTGCAGGTTCAGGTTTGAAAGGAAATGGAATTGGGTCCAAACAAAGACATTACTGTTACTCACAACATCAAAGACTGAGCGCTCTGATTTCCTGCCATACTTTACAAGCCTTCGTTTCCTCTAAGGAACAGAAATTGCCCTCTGTGTGAGCTCCTCATTTGGAATCCTTTTCATCTACCTCGTAGTTTATCAGGATTTTATCAGTGACCCTCCTGTTCAGCTCCAGCTACCAGTGAGCTGCTCTTCACTGCATGTGTGTGCAGTTATCTAAATCTATATTAGCTTTAGGAAAGATGACAAATGGCTCATTAGACAGAAGCAAATAATTCCTTAAATCCTCTCTCACAGACGTCACATTGTTTCTCTGACTCATCACTGACACACGTTGCTTTGTTTGGCTTCCAGAGAAGTCCAAGTGATGGTTTAGCCACACGTTGATCAAATACAAATATTGCTAAATGTTTGTAAACTTTGGGATTTATTGTTTAACACAGTAAAGTTGCATATTAAGGAATGAATATGGTCTCTGAGGAGCTGATTGCAGGTCTTTCGGACTCTAGGGTGTTTGAATTTTAACTCCCCTCTTAACTGATACCTCCATCTCTTTTAAAAAACAGTTTGAAGGATTTGTCTGGGAGATGGTTATTATTTACTTCATACTTTTGTAGGGGTATAAAACCTAACGTTTTATTACTCACCTTCTGCCAATTTATCCAGTTTTACCCAGGGTTTACTGGAGAGGCTCTGCGCTCTGGAGACCGGGTTTAAGCTACTGTATGTCAGTGTTTTTCAACCTTTTTTGGGCCAAGGCACACTTTTTCATTGAAAAAAATCACAAGGCACACCACGGGGGGAGGGGGGGGGGGGGG